>CM053031.1:205625959-205731052 GCA_028564925.1 Lithobates sylvaticus
ATATATATATATATACCTATATATACCACCTCCATATTCCTCAGAGGTATTAAACCACTTGCTTACTGGGCACTTAAACACCCTTCCTGCCCAGACCAATTTTCAGCTTTCGGTACTCTCACACTTTGAATGACAATTACTCAGTCATGCAACACTGAACCCAAATTAATTTTTTGTCCTTTTTTACCACAAATAGAGCGTTTTTTTGGTGGTATTTGATCACCTCTGGGTTTTTTATTTTTTGCGCTATAAATGAAAAAAGAGCGAAAACGCATTTTTCTTTGTTTCTGTGATAAAGTTTTGCAAATTATTAATTTTTCTTCATAAATTTTGGCCACAATTTATACTGCTACATATCTTTGGTAAAAATAACCCAAATTAGTGGAAATTATTTGGTCTTTGTGAAAGTTACAGACTCTACAAACTGTGGTGCGAATCATACAAAATTGATCACATCTGATGTACTGGTGGCCTCTCATTTCTTGTGACCCGAACAAGCCAGGAAAGTACAAATACCCCCCAAATGACCCCTTTTTTGAAAGTAGACATTCCAAGGTATTTAGTAAGAGGCATGGTGAGGTTTTTGATGTTGTCATTTTTTTCCCACAATTCTTATTACCATATTTATGTAGATCTGGAAAAGCTAAACCACCCTGATTCATCCTTGTGATCAGGGTGGTTTAGCGTTTCCAGATCTACATAAATATTTTTTGGCCACTAAGCTGGTTAATTTATATCTGGGGTTCTTTGATCCCCATATGAATGCTGAAAAAAGTTGATTTTATCTTGTAAAAAAGGAGCCAGGGAGCCACTGAGGAGAGTGTCTAAAAAGGTACATACGTTTTGGTATAATTTTCATTTTTAAAAGGTTAATACGTCCCAAACTACGGGCCTCAGTATCTATTGGAAACAACAAGGACTTAGCCCGGTTGAAAAATAATCCAATATCTCTAAAGGTCCTTGAAGGGAGGATCCAGCATTGTTCAAAAATAATAAAAGATCATCTGTATACAGTGCTACTCTCTCCTCCAACCAACCAATCCGCAACCCCCTAATATTGGGCGAAGTTTGAAGAGCTTCCGCTACAGGTTCCATAGCAATAGCGAAGAGGGTTGGAGACAGAGGGAAACCCTGCCGAGTTCCCCTAATTAACAAAAATGAAGCTGACAATCCTCCCCCCTCCCCATTTTCACTGCAGCTGTGGGATGTCTATACAGGACCTGCAACCATTTTATAAATACCATTGGAAAGCCCATTCTGCGGAGCACTTCCCACAGAAAGGGCCCTTCAAGAGTGTCAAAAACATTCTCTATATCTAGAGAGGCAACCACCCTAGAACCTATATTAAGATGTGAAGCATGGATATTAGTATATAATCTTTGCAGATTCACATCAGTGGCTCTACCGGCCATGAACCCCATCTGGTCTGGATCAATAATGCTAGACATCATAGGTTGTAATCATCGGGAAATACGCTTTGTCAAAATCTTGAAATCAACATTCAAGAGAGCAATAGGCCTATATGAGGCACAAGAGAATGGATCTTTTGGGGGCTTATAAATTAAGATTATATGGACATGGCTCATTGAGTCCAGCAAAGCTCCCTCTTTTAGACAATTACAGAAAAGTGTGAACGGCTTTGGTTTGAGGGATCGGCAGAACTCGGTAGAATTTGGCAGAATTCATGGAGATCCGATTAAAAGGACAGGTAACTTTACCAAGTTAAAAATCTGGTGAAAGCTGAGCTGCAAAGCAGCAGCAGAATAACTACAAAATACTTCAAGCAATGTACAATTAAGAAATGGGGAAGAAGTGAAGTGAAGAGGGGAAAGAGGAGAAAGGAAGGAGTAAGAAGAAGAGAGAGGAGAACAGGAGAAATGGAAAGGAGGGGTGAAAATAAAACTATAAAATTATGGAAAGAGGGACAGGGGCTTTAAATACCCTAGCCCCTACACAATATGCTGGTGGAGCTCCTCAGCAAATACAAAGTGGTAAATCAGTAAAAGAGAAGGCTAAAGAAGCTGCTGCTGCTAAACTTGCAAAAGTTGCACTGATATCTAAAGATGGTGAAAATGAAGTATTTCAGCATGAAGCCAGTAAAGAATTGGAAGAGTCTTGTACTGGAATACATACAACTGCTCTACATAAATATCAGGATCAAATAATATGTGAAGTGAAAGAAATGGATAAGAGTGCGGGACAGTACACTGACAAACAGCAAAATGGCCTACATACTTTACCAACACCATTAACGCCATAAGAGCCCACATTACTAGATGTGTTAGAAGCAGGGCAACAATTGGAAGATCTTGAAAACCGCCTTCAACGCAATAATATTAGGCTGATAGGCCTCCCTGAGCATTCTGAGGGTGTCCTTTTCGGTTGAAAGAGCACACCAAGTACCTGGTAGGCCTTTACCAGCAGTAGTCCCCCCCACGGCCATTTCTAATACAATGACTGAATCAACAAGATAGAGTTTTTATTCTCAGAAGAGTCCGACTATTGAAGGAAGTTCTCTTTAATGGAACTTAAGTTATGTTCTTTCCGGATTTTTCTCCATACGCACAAAAACAGCATGTCAAATTTCAAGATGTAAAAAAAAAAAAAGACTGCAGACCTTGCAACTGCCATATTCAATGCTATATCCTGCTAAACTTAGAGTGGTGGCAAATGAATTTGCAAATTTTTTTGATAAACCACAAACATTTTTCTTACAAAGAACCTTAAGAGACATTGACCTGGCGGTATTATTAAAATGGATATCGGATGGGACCATTTTCTATCTTATATCCCCTAATTGTAAGGATTACTTGATTCAGGGTTATGGTTCTAAAATTTGATAATATAGTAATATGTCAACTTTAATGCAAGTCTTGGTTTCTTGGAATGTTAGAGCGTTTAGTGACCCAGTAAAAAGACAAGCAATGTTTACTACATTGAAAAATTTTCTCTGTCTATTATCTGCCTGCAGGAGACCCATTTACATACACATAAATTAAACAGTTTGAAGCGTGCACAATATCATTCTACTTATACTATATATTCTAGAGGTGTATCTATATTGATAGCAAATTATGTTGATTTCTCCTGCAGGCAGGTACAAACGGATATTAAAGGTTGCTATATTTTTTTTATATTGCACAATGTATAGAAAATCATATGTGTTAGCTAATATATATATATATATATATATATATATATATATATATATATATACCTATATATACCACCTCCATATTCCTCAGAGGTATTAAACCACTTGCTTACTGGGCACTTAAACACCCTTCCTGCCCAGACCAATTTTCAGCTTTCGGTACTCTCACACTTTGAATGACAATTACTCAGTCATGCAACACTGAACCCAAATTCATTTTTTGTCCTTTTTTACCACAAATAGAGCGTTTTTTTGGTGGTATTTGATCACCTCTGGGTTTTTTATTTTTTGCGCTATAAATGAAAAAAGAGCGAAAACGCATTTTTCTTTGTTTTTGGTCTTTGTGATAGTTACAGACTCTACAAACTGTGCGAATCATACAAAATTGATTTCTTTTTTCTTTGTTTCTGTGATATTTTTTATTAATTTCTTCATAAATTTTGGCCACAATTTATACTGCTACATATCTTTGGTAAAAATAACCCAAATTAGTGGAAATTATTTGGTCTTTGTGAAAGTTACAGACTCTACAAACTGTGGTGCGAATCATATAAAATTGATCACATCTGATGTACTGGTGGCCTCTCATTTCTTGTGACCCGAACAAGCCAGGAAAGTACAAATACCCCCCAAATGACCCCTCTTTTTGAAAGTAGACATTCCAAGGTATTTAGTAAGAGGCATGGTGAGGTTTTTGATGTTGTCATTTTTTTCCCACAATTCTTTGCAAAATGAATTATTTTTTTATTTTTAATTTTTTTCCACAAAATTGTCATTGTAATAGGTTATTTCTCTCACATGGCATGTAGTAATAGTAAAAGCTCAGAAACCAATGACACAAGTAGTAGAATTACAAATTTCTCCAACCAAAACTGTCAAACTCCTATACGCCGCGTACACACGAGCGGACTTTCCTGCGGGAATGTCCGCCGGACTGGAGTCCGGACAATCCGCCCGTGTGTGGGCGCCGGCGGACTTTTTCCTCCCAAAAGTCCGGCGGACTAAGTTTTAAGTTAAGACTTAAAATTGTCCGCTGGACTCGGCAGTCCGGCGGACAATCCCGCGGTCTGTGTGCTAGTCCGCGGGACTTTTGAAATGAACGGACTTGCCTCGCACACGGAGGAAAGTCCATTAATTTATAACATGACTGCAGGTATACGGGACTAGCGAAGGCAGTGAATGCCGCCGCACTAGCCCGTCACCTGGTATGGATTCAGTCCCAGCATCCTCCGGGACTGTGACATCATAGGGGGGCAGGCAGGGTCACCATGTGACATGAGCATGTGACCCCGCCCCTTGTCCCTATATAAGTCACATCACCGCGTGTCTCTGCCATTCCGGCCAGAGAGAGCGACGAGTCAACATCGGAAGAAGAAGAAGACGGCGCAGAAGGCGGCGACAGCAGCAAGAACAGAAGAGACCCCCAGAGACCCCCAGAGACCCCCGAAGGCGGAACGAGACCCCCAGACGAGGAAGGCGGCGACGAAGAAGAAAGCCGGGCTCCTCCACTCGTGAAAGAGCTAGGTAAAAGAGCAGAAGAGAGCGGAGGAGTCCGGCAAGAAGACCCCCCAAGATGGAAGAAGACCCCCAGAGCAGTGCAATAAAATATTTTTAAAAATTGTGTGTTTTTTTTATTTACACTTTTACACCTTAGGTGAATGGGTAGGGGTAAATCGTACCCCATACTCATTCAAATAGGGTGGGGGGCCGGGATCTGGGGCCCCCTTATTAAAGGGGGCTCCCGGATTCCGATAAGCCCCCCGCCCGCAGACCCCGACAACCAATGGCCAGGGTTGTCGGGAAGAGGCTTGAGGGTTGTCGCACGGCCCCCCTTTCCCCAGGGCACCCCCCATGTTGGGGGCACGTGGCCTGGTACGGCTCAGGAAGGGGGGGCGCTCGCTCGTCCCCACCCCCTTTCCTGGCCGGCCGGGCTGCATGCTCGGATAAGGGTCTGAGATGGATTTGGGGGGGACCCCCATGCCGTTTCTTCAGCGTAGGGATTCCCCTTTAAATCCATGCCAGGTGACGGTGCTAGCGCGGCGCCATTCACTGCCTTCGCTAGTCCCGTCTACCTGCAGTTACGTTCTAAATGAACAGACATTTCAAAAGTCCCGCAGACTTTTTCCCGCGGATTGTCCGCCGGAAAAGTCTGGGCGTGTGTGGGACAGTCCACACGCTCGGAAAGTCCGGCGGACCTCCGCTGGAAAGTCCGGCGGTTTGTCCGCTGGACTAGGTCCGGCGGACACTTCCGCCGGAAAGTCAGAGCGTGTGTACGCCGCATTAGAGATCTCATCAATGATTCTCAATGAATGAAGCAATTATTATAGTTTTGTTAAAACCTGATAAAATTCCTAATAACCCCCGAATCATACCGCCCAATATCACTGCTTACATCAGATGTAAAGATATGGGCAAAAGTGTTAGCCATTAGACTGGCGAAAGTAATATCCATGATAGTGCATATAGATCAAACTGGTTTCATCCCAAATAGATCTTTATAAATAGATCTTTATAATATAAGATGATTATTTCTTAACCTGCAGTTTCCGTCTGAAAATTTAGGTAACAGAGCTATATTGTCGCTTGATGTGGCAAAAGCTTTTGATAGCATCGATTGGGATTTTGTGTGGCATTGTCTGGAAAAGTTTGGTTTCGGACCACAGTTTATAGGCTGGATACAACTCCTTTACACTGCCCCAGTGGCACAGATACAGATAAATGGACATGTACAGTATCGGAGCCTTTTTCACTGCCACGAGGAACAAGACAGGGATGTCCATTGTCACCTTTACTTTTTGCTTTGGCTGTTGAACCTCTGGCTGTTTCTGTTTGTCAGTCATCAAATTTTATTGGGTTTCGTAGACCTTTGGGAGAGGATAAGATTGCTTTATATGCTGATGAGGAACTTTTATTTTTGGGAGATACTTCGTCCTCTCTAAAGGCAGTGATGTCTTTAATTAATACATATGGCTCTTTCTCAGGCTTTACAATAAATCGGGATAAACAGTTCTTTTACCTGTAGATACCCTGGTGACCAATCTGCCAACCTCTCCTTCTCAAATAGCTTTAGTTTCTACATTTAAATATCTAGGCGTACAAGTTACATCACAAGTGAGTGCATATATGGAGAGGAATTTAGCCCCACTATTAAAGCGGTTTAAACAAGTGGGGAAAATATGGAGTAAGCTGCCTTTAACGATAATAGATAGAGCAAACTTGATTTAGATGATATAGATGCCACCATTATTATATTTTCTACATAATTGCCCTGTATGGCTTCATTTGAAATGTTTTAAACAAAGATCTTATTTGGAGATATAAAGATCCCCGGATTAGATTGAAATTTTGCAGTTGCCTAAGGATGAAGGAGGTCTAGCTGTTCCTAATGCCAGATTGAATTATCTGGCATCCCAACTCCAGCAATTATATGGTTGGAATGCTATAGACGGTGAAGATCCCATACAGCAAATTATATTTGCTCAATTTCTGATAGAACCACCAGTACAATAAACAGTAGCTTACCACTTTTATAGTAAACATAGCTATGCCTGTGGGAGACTGGGGGGAGATCTTGTCCACATGTTCTGGAGATGTCCAAAATTATACGGATATTGGAAAGAGGTGGTGGACAAGGTCTCCCAGATATTCAATACCCATCTCGAGTTAGACCCCATCCGATGTGTTCTCGGGGGTGGAGAGGGAGGGGGCAAACCTGGGGAAGTTCAGATTGCGGTTTTGCGCTGTCTTTTCCAGGCCAGGTTGCTAATTGCTCGGAGATGGCAGTCCTCTACCCCTCCGTCAGTCGATGAGTGGGAGCAAAATATGGATAGAGTCATCATGAAGGAAAGAACTACATATATTAAACGAGAGAGTCTTGCTAAATTCCATTCACTATGGAACCCATGGATTGAGAAAGGAACATGAGAACGCCTTAGATAGTGTCAACCAAAATAAACTAGCCTAAAAAGAACTAAGTAGACGAACCGATACTGGCAGATAAGGATGGGCCCGGTGCTCGATGCGAACCCACGTTCGCATCGAGCACCGGGCGTTCGCTCGCTCGGCGAGCCCAGAACTATTTTGGCCGCTCGCATCACGTTCGTGTGATGCGAGCGGCCCCGCAATGCATTGCGGCCGGCGCGGCCGACGCAGTGCATTGCTGGCTGATGATTGGCCAAGCATGCACTGTGACCCCGCATGCTTGGCCAATCACAGCCCCGGAAACTCGAAGAGCCATAATTGGCTACAGGCAGGACGCCTGTAGCCAATTACAGCTCAGGGGCTGTAGTACACGCCCCCCCCCCCCTATAAAACGCCGCCACGCCGTCTGCGCCGGTCACATGCTGTTCCGGCGCAGATTGAGCAGGCTGTTTCTGTGACACTCTGCTCGATTTAGTTAGGTAGAGAGAGAGATTCACTTGCAGAGATTGAGTTAGATAGATTCAGTTACAAAGATTGATTGACAAAGAGGGGCTTGTAGTGTGCTCGTGGCAGGCAGGCAGAGCTCCTATATTTTGTTACCAGAAGCACCTATAGGACTTGTAGTGTGTTCGTGGCAGGCAGGCAGAGCTCCTATATTTTGTTACCAGAAGCACCTATAGGACTTGTAGTGTGTTAGTGACAGGCAGGCAGAGCTCCTATATTTTGTTACCAGAAGCACCTATAGGACTTGTAGTGTGTTAGTGACAGGCAGGCAGAGCTCCTATATTTTGTTACCAGAAGCACCTATAGGACTTGTAGTGTGTTAGTGGCAGGCAGGCAGAGCTCCTATATTTTGTTACCAGAAGCACCTATAGGACTTGTAGTGTGTTAGTGACAGGCAGGCAGAGCTCCTATATTTTGTTACCAGAAGCATCTATAGGACTTGTAGTGTGTTAGTGGCAGGCAGGCAGAGCTCCTATATTTTGTTACCAGAAGCACCTATAGGACTTGTAGTGTGTTAGTGACAGGCAGGCAGAGCTCCTATATTTTGTTACCAGAAGCACCTATAGGACTTGTAGTGTGTTAGTGGCAGGCAGGCAGAGCTCCTATATTTTGTTACCAGAAGCACCTATAGGACTTGTAGTGTGTTCGTGGCAGGCAGGCAGAGCTCCTATATTTTGTTCCCAGAGGCACCTATAGGACTTGAAGTGTGTTAGTCCCATTACACACACAGAGCTATATTTTGTTCCCAGAAGCACCTATAGGACTTGAAGTGTGTTAGTCCCATCACACACACAGAGCTATATTTTCTTCCCAGAAGCACCTATAGGACTTGAAGTGTGTTAGTCCCATTACACACAAAGAGCTATACTTTGTTCCCAGAAGCACCTATAGGACTTGAAGTGTGTTAGTCCCATTACACACACAGAGCTATATTTTCTTCCCAGAAGCACCTATAGGACTTGAAGTGTGTTAGTCCCATCACACACACAGAGCTATATTTTCTTCCCAGAAGCACCTATAGGACTTGAAGTGTGTTAGTCCCATCACACACACAGAGCTATATTTTCTTCCCAGAAGCACCTATAGGACTTGAAGTGTGTTAGTCCCATCACACACACAGAGCTATATTTTCTTCCCAGAAGCACCTATAGGACTTGAAGTGTGTTAGTCCCATTACACACAAAGAGCTATACTTTGTTCCCAGAAGCACCTATAGGACTTGAAGTGTGTTAGTCCCATCACACACACAGAGCTATATTTTCTTCCCAGAAGCACCTATAGGACTTGAAGTGTGTTAGTCCCATCACACACACAGAGCTATATTTTCTTCCCAGAAGCACCTATAGGACTTGAAGTGTGTTAGTCCCATTACACACAAAGAGCTATACTTTGTTCCCAGAAGCACCTATAGGACTTGAAGTGTGTTAGTCCCATCACACACACAGAGCTATATTTTCTTCCCAGAAGCACCTATAGGACTTGAAGTGTGTTAGTCCCATCACACACACAGAGCTATATTTTCTTCCCAGAAGCACCTATAGGACTTGAAGTGTGTTAGTCCCATTACACACACAGAGCTATATTTTCTTCCCAGAAGCACCTATAGGACTTGAAGTGTGTTAGTCCCATTACACACACAGAGCTATATTTTCTTCCCAGAAGCACCTATAGGACTTGAAGTGTGTTAGTCCCATTACACACACAGAGCTATATTTTCTTCCCAGAAGCACCTATAGGACTTGAAGTGTGTTAGTCCCATTACACACACAGAGCTATATTTTGTTCCCAGAAGCACCTATAGGACTTGAAGTGTGTTAGTCCCATCACACACACAGAGCAATATTTTCTTCCCAGAAGCACCTATAGGACTTGAAGTGTGTTAGTCCCATACACACAAAGAGCTATACTTTGTTCCCAGAAGCACCTATAGGACTTGAAGTGTGTTAGTCCCATTACACACACAGAGCTATATTTTCTTCCCAGAAGCACCTATAGGACTTGAAGTGTGTTAGTCCCATCACACACACAGAGCTATATTTTCTTCCCAGAAGCACCTATAGGACTTGAAGTGTGTTAGTCCCATCACACACACAGAGCTATATTTTCTTCCCAGAAGCACCTATAGGACTTGAAGTGTGTTAGTCCCATCACACACACAGAGCTATATTTTCTTCCCAGAAGCACCTATAGGACTTGAAGTGTGTTAGTCCCATCACACACACAGAGCTATATTTTCTTCCCAGAAGCACCTATAGGACTTGAAGTGTGTTAGTCCCATTACACACAAAGAGCTATACTTTGTTCCCAGAAGCACCTATAGGACTTGAAGTGTGTTAGTCCCATCACACACACAGAGCTATATTTTCTTCCCAGAAGCACCTATAGGACTTGAAGTGTGTTAGTCCCATCACACACACAGAGCTATATTTTCTTCCCAGAAGCACCTATAGGACTTGAAGTGTGTTAGTCCCATTACACACAAAGAGCTATACTTTGTTCCCAGAAGCACCTATAGGACTTGAAGTGTGTTAGTCCCAGTACACACACAGAGCTATATTTTCTTCCCAGAAGCACCTATAGGACTTGTAGTGTGTTAGTGGCAGGCAGGCAGAGCTCCTATATTTTCTTCCCAGAAGCACCTATAGGACTTGTAGTGTGTTAGTGGCAGGCAGGCAGAGCTCCTATATTTTGTTACCAGAAGCACCTATAGGACTTGTAGTGTGTTCGTGGCAGGCAGGCAGAGCTCCTATATTTTGTTCCCAGAGGCACCTATAGGACTTGAAGTGTGTTAGTCCCATTACACACACAGAGCTATATTTTGTTCCCAGAAGCACCTATAGGACTTGAAGTGTGTTAGTCCCATTACACACACAGAGCTATATTTTCTTCCCAGAAGCACCTATAGGACTTGAAGTGTGTTAGTCCCATTACACACACAGAGCTATATTTTCTTCCCAGAAGCACCTATAGGACTTGAAGTGTGTTAGTCCCATTACACACACAGAGCTATATTTTCTTCCCAGAAGCACCTATAGGACTTCTAGTGTGTTAGTGGCATCACACAGAGCTCCTATATTTTCTTCTCAGCAGCACCCACAGGACTTCTAGTGTGTTAGTGGCATCACACAGAGCTCCTATTTTTTCTTTGCAGAAGCACCCATAGGACTTCTAGTGTGTTAGTGGCATCACACAGAGCTCCTATATTTTCTTCTCAGCAGCACCCACAGGACTTCTAGTGTGTTAGTGGCATCACACAGAGCTCCTATTTTTTCTTTGCAGAAGCACCCATAGGACTTCTAGTGTGTTAGTGGCATCACACAGAGCTCCTATATTTTCTTCTCAGCAGCACCCACAGGACTTCTAGTGTGTTAGTGGCATCACACAGAGCTCCTATTTTTTCTTTGCAGAAGCACCCATAGGACTTCTAGTGTGTTAGTGGCATCACACAGAGCTCCTATATTTTCTTCTCAGCAGCACCCACAGGACTTCTAGTGTGTTAGTGGCATCACACAGAGCTCCTATATTTTCTTCTCAGCAGCACCCACAGGACTTCTAGTGTGTTAGTGGCATCACACAGAGCTCCTATATTTTCTTTGCAGAAGCACCTATAGGACTTCTAGTGTGTTAGTGGCATCACACAGAGCTCCTATATTTTCTTCTCAGCAGCACCCACAGGACTACCGACTACAATGGCTGGAAGACCGCCAAGGGGAGGCAGAGCGTGCAGAGCCAAGAACACAGGGCAGGCAGGCTCTGTTTCTAGTGGACGTGGCCGTGGACGTGGACGTGGTCGTGCATCGTCATCAGCACGTGGCCATGGGACACGCGCGTCTTTGTTTTCGGCAGCTGGACATGTGGAGCCGCATCATGCTGAAGGCTTGGTAGAATGGATGACCAAGCCCTCCTCATCCTCCTCATCCTCTCTCACCCAGGCTCAGGGTACTGACAGAGCATCATCAGCCACCCCTTCCCTAGACCCACCATGTCCTCCTGAGGAGTCCCCCGAACTCTTTGAGCACAGTGTTGGGTACATGCTCCAGGAGGATGCCCAACGATTCGAAGGCTCGGATGACGATACCCAGCTTGAGGAATCTGGCAGTACAGTTCCACCAGCTGCAGCTTACTGCCAGGTTTGCTCTAGTGGTGAAGAGGGAGGGGATGATGAGGTCACTGACTCCACGTGGGTGCCTCAAGGGAGAGAGGATGAGGAGGAGGACGAGGAGGAGGAGGATGCGGCGTCACATGTCCAACGAGGCAGGATGCCCCCTGGAGGCCAGGTAGAGGCCAGCACAGCAACTGTACAACACCGCAGAGCTCCGCCTGTGCAGGGCGCTGCCTCTGCACGTTATCAGAAAAGTTCTTTGGTGTGGGCCTTTTTTGAGACGAGTGCAGCAGATCGCACCACTGCTATTTGCAATATTTGTCTCAAGCGTATCTCGCGTGGCCAAAACATCAGCCGCTGGGCACGACAAGCATGACCAGACATATGGCGACCTGCCATGCAGCTCGTTGGCAGGCACACATAAAAGACCCACACCAAAGAACTAAGCGGACCTCTACTTGCTCCTCCTCAGCTGGGATCTCCATCCCCACTACACCTTCAGTCCTCTCTGAAAGCTGCTCTGAGAGGACTGAAGGTGTAGAATTCGGTGTGTCACAACCAAGTACTTGCAGTACACCGACGTCCGAATGCAGCAGGCAAATTTCCCTGCCCCAGCTGCTGGACCGTAGAAAGAAGTACACTCCCAGCCATCCACATGCCCAGCGGTTGAATGCTAGCCTTGCTAAATTGCTAGCACTTCAACTGCTGCCTTTTCAGTTGGTAGACTCGGCCCCCTTCCGTGAGTTTGTTCAATGTGCGGTTCCTCAGTGGCAGGTTCCCAAACGCCACTTTTTCTCGCGGAAGGCGATTCCGTCTCTCTACCGGCATGTGGAGGGCAATGTCCATGCCTCGCTGGACAGGGCGGTCAGCGGTAAGGTGCATATTACCGCTGACTCATGGTCCAGCAGGCATGGACAGGGACGGTACCTTTCTTTCACGGCCCATTGGGTCACTCTATTGGCAGCTGGGAGGGATGCAGGACAAGGTGCAGTAGTGTTGGAGGTTGTTCCGCCACCACGCCTCCAAAACGCGACTACTGCTACTGGTTGTGACACACCTCTCTCCTCCACCCCCTCCTCTTCTTCTTCCTCCAGTGCTCTGTCCTTGGAACCAGCGGTGCTCCGTAGGCGTACAAGGGGCTACGCAAGTACGCAGGCAAAAAGATGCCATGCCGTGCTTGCGCTGGTGTGTTTGGGGGACAGGAGCCACACTGGGCCAGAGGTTCTGGCAGCTCTGCAGGGGCAGGCCGAGAGGTGGTTGACGCCACGTCAGCTTAAGCCAGGAATGGTCGTTTCTGACAATGGCACCAACCTCCTCTCCGCCCTGCGACAGGGGCAGCTCACCCATGTGCCCTGCATGGCTCACGTCCTCAACCTGGTGGTGCAGCGGTTCTTGGGCAGGTTCCCAGGCTTACAGGATGTCCTGAGGCAGGCCAGGAAAGTCTGTGTGCATTTCCGCCGATCTTATAATGCCAGTGCTCGGCTGACTGAGCTGCAAAAGGAGCTGAACCTGCCCAAGAACCGCCTAATATCTGACATGCCCACCAGGTGGAACTCAACGTTGGCCATGCTGCAGCGACTGCACACGCAGCAGAGGGCCATCAATGAGTACCTTTGCGACTACGGCACCAGGACAGGGTCAGGGGAGCTTGGTTTTTTTTCCCCACGTCAGTGGAGCATGATCAGGGATGCATGCACTGTCCTCTCACCATTTGAGGAGGCCACGAGGATGGTGAGCAGTGACAGTGCATGCATCAGTGACACTGTCCCTCTTGTCCACCTGTTGGAGCATACGCTGCGTGGGATAATGGACAGGGCACTTGAGGCAGAACAGAGGCAGGAAGAGGAGGACTTCCTTGCCTCTCAAGGCCCCCTTTATCCGGACAGTGTTCCTTCTGTCCCACCCATCACACAGGAAGAGGATGAGGAGGAGGAGGAGGAGGAGGAGGAGGAGGATTGTGTGAGCATGGAGGTGGAGCCTGGCACTCAGCATCAGCAGCAGCAGTCTTTTAGGGATGATGTACAGTCCCAACAAGCCAGTGGACTTGTACGTGGCTGGGAGGAGGTGGCTGGCGATCATGTCATCCTCAGTGACCCAGAAGACTCCGGACCGAATGCCTCAGCTAACCTACGCTGCATGGCCTCCCTGATCCTGCAAAGCCTGCGGAAGGATCCTCGTGTTCTTCGGATCAAGGAGAGGGACCATTACTGGCTGGCCACTCTCCTTGATCCGCGGTACAAGGGTAAGGTTGCGGACCTTATCTTGCCGTCGCAGAGGGAGCAGAGGATGAGACATCTCAGGGAGGCCTTGCAGAAAGGTCTGTGCAACGCGTTCCCAGAAACTGGGAGGCTACAAACTCCTGGTCCTGGGCGACGAGTTGCTGAGGCTTCGGTCAGTGGCAGAAGGAGCGGTGGGGAAGGTGGACGTCTGACCGATGCGTTCAGACAATTTTTTAGTCCGCAGCCCCAAGGTATGATCGGTTCCAGCAACCATCGCCAGCGTCTGATATACATGGTGCAGGAATACCTTGGGGCAAGGTCAGACTTGGACACCTTTCCCACCGAAAATCCTCTGGCTTACTGGGTCCTGAGGATGGATCACTGGCCAGAGCTTGCACAGTATGCAATTGAGCTACTGGCCTGTCCTGCCTCCAGCGTTCTTTCCGAACGCACATTCAGTGCTGCTGGAGGATTTGTGACTGATCATAGGGTGCGCCTGTCCACCGCCTCGGTTGATCGACTGACATTCATCAAAATGAATCAGTCTTGGATCACCACCAGCTACCAGGCACCTGAGGCGGATATAACCGAATAATTTTTAATGTCACATCCCTTCAAGACTGCCTATGCTGATGCTGAGTGACTGTCCTCTTATGTTCACTGACTATCCTCTTCCTCCTCCTCAATGATCCATGCCACAGCACCAGTGCCTAAGGCACAATTTTTCAGCCCCTGTTTAACAGGGGCGTGTACTTACAATTTTTTAAAAAAATGCTTCGCAACACGTGTGACTGCTGTGCTCCAAGTACAGTCTCTGTGAGGGCCGTGTTGCAGTGTTGTGGCACCAGCACCAGTGCCTAAGGCACAATTTTTCAGCCCCTGTTTAACAGGGGCGTGTACTTACAATTTTTAAAAAAAATGCTTCGCAACACGTGTGACTGCTGTGCTCCAAGTACAGTCTCTGTGAGGGCCGTGTTGCAGTGTTGTGGCACCAGCACCAGTGCCTAAGGCACAATTTTTCAGCCCCTGTTTAACAGGGGCGTGTACTTACAATTTTTAAAAAAAAATGCTTCGCAACACGTGTGACTGCTGTGCTCCAAGTACAGTATCTGTGAGGGCCGGGTTGCAGTGTTGTGGCACCAGCACCAGTGCCTAAGGCACAATTTTTCAGCCCCTGTTTAACAGGGGCGTGTACTTACAATTTTTTAAAAAAATGCTTCGCAACACGTGTGACTGCTGTGCTCCAAGTACAGTCTCTGTGAGGGGTTGCAGTGTTGTGGCACCAGCACCAGTGCCTAAGGCACAATTTTTCAGCCCCTGTTTAACAGGGGCGGGTAATTACAAATCTTGATCTAATAGTTCACAGCAGGGCCCATTCCTGCGCCCACCAAGAGTAACTATGAGGGCCTGCAGTCTTGTGGCAACACCGTCCACCACCACCGCCAAAGGCCCAATTTTTCTGCCCTGTTCATCAGGTGCTTGCAATTACAAATCTTGATCTAATAACTCACAGCAGGGCCCATTCCTGCGCCCACCAAGAGTAACTATGAGGGCCTACAGTCTTGTGGCAACACCGTCCACCACCACCGCCAAAGGCCCAATTTTTCTGCCCTGTTCATCAGGTGCTTGCAATTACAAATCTTGATCTAATAACTCACAGCAGGGCCCATTCCTGCGCCCACCAAGAGTAACTGTGAGAGCTTACAGTCTTGTGGCAAAACCGTCCACCACCACCACCACCACCACCCCCAATTTTTCTGCCCTGTTCAACAGGTGCATGCAATTACAAATCTTGATCTATTAACTCACAGCAGGGCCCATTCCTGTGCCCACCAGTCTTGTGGCTACACCAACATCTAATAGGGCAAATTTCTGCAGAGTATATACGCCAGGCCCCTACTTTCAAACATCCAACTTACAAACGACTCCTACTTGCAAATGGAAAGAGAAAACAGGAAGTGAGAGGAAATCTACCCCTAGGAAGGGAAATTCTATCCTGTTAGATTTAATTTGGGAAAAAGGTATCTCCTCTCTACTGATACTTTATCACCAATCCTTGTTTCAATTAAAACCCCACTTTTCCAAAAACATTTGTCATTGGGACGGAAAGTGAGGTGACATGTTCTGAACAGATGTGCAAAGACAGCAAATGTTACAGGGGTGATAACCCCTCCCTATGTTCTCCAAAAAGCTTAAAAATAGATTTTTTTGGGATGGAGCTACACTTCATAATGTACCTGTTCAGATTCTACTTAAGATCAAACCTAAAGCCGCAAGTGGTTTTAAATGGCTTCTTTTTTTCCTTTACAAATGTCATTTTGTGCAAGGACAGTTCTAAACACGGGAAACACATGCCACTTCACAGGCATACTTTGGACACCCCCCAGGTACCATATTTAAAGGAAAATGTCACTTTTTTTTTTTTCACTTTATGCATCATTAAAATGACTGCTCCCGAAAAAACGTTAGTTTTTAAAAGTTCTTTTTGCATTGATATATGTCCCCTGGGGCAGGACCCGGGTCCCCAAACCTGTTTTATGACATTAACATGCATATTGGCCGTTGTAATTAGCACTTTTGATTTCGAACGTTCGCGTCCATTATAACGTATAGGGTTCGAAAATTCGCGCGAACTTTCGGTCCGTTCGAAGGTTCTGGTTCGAACCGAACCCGGGGGTGTTCGGCTCATCCCTACTGGCAGAGAGTGAGAGGATGGATGGGAGAGGTGGGGGGTGAAAGCAAGGCGGTGTGAATGAGTTTGATCCCACCCAAACATGTTTAATGTTTCTTTTTTGCTTAACACGATCTTGGGAAGAGAGATGAATGAGACTGTGTATAAACTGTATTTGTAAAAAAATTTTTGAAATAAAGACATAAAGTTAAAAAAAAAAAAAAACATAGCTATGCCACATTTTATGTAATTCATAACATTTGGACTACTATTCAACAAGATACTCACTATGAGGGATATACTCAGTATATGCCCATATGGAATAATTTGCAATTACCTGAGGTAGCGAAGCTTAAAAATTTATATTTATGGAAAAAGGCTGGTATTCTGGTTCTCTCTCAACTTTTTGATAAAGAGGTTTTTGCAATCATTTGATAAACTGGCAGAGAAATATAATTTGCCTATTAAATCATTTTTTCAATACTACAGCTACTGCATGCTTTGCAGTGCCAAGCAAGAAACTTTTCATTAAAATATAACTCTTCATCCATCCTAATTATGGCAGTAACTGTAAGACGCTCTAAACAGGGACTTATAGGGGGTATATATTCTTCTCCACAAATGATAGCCAGAACTAATCTACAAGAGGGTAGCTTTGCACAGTGGCGTAAATATTTGGAGACACTTAGTGACTAGGAGTGGGAGCAAGCTCTGAAGAATTTATTTGGAGTATCCCTATCCTCCTCACAGTGTTTGACTGAGTTATTTATCACTAATAGAGCCCACTATACATCTTTAAAGATACACTCCTGGGGTAAAGCAACTACACCAAACTGTCCAAGGTGTACCACTGATATAGGTACACTTATACATATGCTGTGGTGATGTCCTAAATTACATCGCTATTGGGAAGGTGTATTTTATGCATTAAACTCCCTGTGCTCTACACAGGTTCATCTTGATCCAAAAATAGCATTGTTAGGAATTATACTGGAAGATACTCTCCCAGTTGAAATGCATGCGATGTGGTTGAGATCTATGTAAATGTCCCATAAACTTATATTCCAAAAATGGATATCAAATTATCCACTAATAATAGATTAATGGATTAAAGCGATTCATCTTAATTTAAGACGAGAGGAATTGGCATATAAACACAGTCCAAAAAAATGTGTTAAAATCTGGCATTGGTGGTTAGTCTCTAATCTGTATGAGCAGTCAGTTGAATATATCAATGATACTGAGGAAAGTTAATAATGAAATAGATTTTTGGAGGGGGATAATTACATATGTATATATGTACCGTTAAGGCGAGAATTAACAGAGGTTTTTTTTTTTTTCGTTAGGTCGGGTTATTTGATTTGTTTTGTGTGTTTTTGATTTTTTTTTGATGTACAAAGAAAATAATGTCATTGAATATATATACCGTATTTATCGGCATATAACACGCGCCGGCGTATAACACGCACCCCAAGTTTAGGAGGGAATTTTAAGGAAAAAAACTTTTAGGATGGAAGTTTAAGGGAAAAAAAAAAAACTTACATTTAAGTGTCCATTGCAGCCTTGCCAGTGCAGCCTTGTCCCAGTGCAGCCTTGCCAGTGCAGCCTTGTCCCAGTGCAGCCTTGCCAGTGCAGCCTTGCCAGTGCAGCCTTGTCCCCATTGCAGCCTTGTCCCCATTGCAGCCATGTCCCCATTGCAGCCTTGTCCCCTTTGCAGCCATGTCCCCATTGCAGCCTTGTCCCCATTGCAGCCATGTCCCCATTGCAGCCATGTCCCCATTGCAGACATGTCCCCATTGCAGCCTTGCCCCCATTGCAGACATGTCCCTATTGCAGCCTTGTCCCCATTGCAGCCATGTCCCCATTGCAGCCTTGCCCCCATTGCAGCCATGTCCCCATTGCAGCCATTTCCCCATTGCAGCCATGTCCCTATTGCAGCCTTGTCCCCATTGCAGCCATGTCCCCATTGCAGCCATGTCCCCATTGCAGCCTTGCCCCCATTGCAGCCATGTCCCTATTGCAGCCTTGTCCCCATTGCAGCATTTCCCCATTGCAGCCATGTCCCCATTGCAGCCATGTCCCCATTGCAGCCTTGCCCCCATTGCAGCCTTGCCCCCATTGCAGCCATGTCCCCAGTGTCCTTCGCCATTTAAAATTGGCGCCGACAGGACACCGGAGCGAACGCCGCCGAGATACACATGTACTCGGCTCTTGTCGGCTCTTCTCGCCTCCGCTCACGTGACTGTGAGCGGAGCAGAGAAGAGCCGAAAAGAGCCGAGTACACTCGCTATGTGTAGCTCGGAGGCGATCGCTCCGCTCCGCTCACAGCTAGCGGAGATCGGCGGGGGATCGCTGGGGATCGGCGTGTAACACGCACCCACGATTTTCCCCTGATTTTAAGGGGAAAAAGGTGCGTGTTATACGCCGATAAATACGGTATATAAAAAAAAGTTTTCAGTTGCTAATTTGACAAATCAGAACCACCAGTACTGGAGAAATGTAGGAGGAGCTACAGAAAGTAAACAAGAGCGCAAATAATAAATTGATTGTAAAGTCTCATTTTTCTTTCTATAAAAATAACAAATACAGAGCAACCCAGACCCTCCTCTTCTTGGGTCCCTCTTCTGTGCTCCTGACCCCTCCCTCCTGTCTAGTGCCACCACAGCAAGCAGCTTGGTATGGGGGCACCCGAGCCGAGCTGCAGCTCCCTGCGTTCATTCAGACCGCTGTGGTTTGGCCCTGCCCCCCACTCTCCTGATTGGCTAACTGACTTTGATTGACAGCAGCGGGAGCCAAAGTGTGTCTCAGCCAGTCAGGAGGGAGAGACACTTGTGGATATAGCTGGACAGAGATGGGCTCAGGTAAGCATTAGGGGGGCCGAGGGGGGCTGTTCCACACAGAAAGATTTTTATCTTAACCGCTTCAGCCCCAGAAGATTTTACCCTCTTCCTGACCAGAGCACTTTTTGCAATTCGGCACTGCGTCGATTTAACTGACGTTGCGACGTTGTACCCAAACAAAAATGATGTCCTTTTTTCCCCACAAATAGAGCTTTCTTTTGGTGGTATTTTATTTTTACTTTTTGCTATAATAAATATCCCTCAAAAATATATAAAAAAACATATTTTTTCCTCAGTTTGTGCCGATATGTATTCTTCTACATATTTTTGATTAAAAAAATCGCAATAAGCGTATATTGATTGGTTTGCACAAAAGTTATAGCGTCTACAATATAGGGGATATTTTTTTGGCATTTTTATTATAATTTTTTTTTTACTAGTAATGGTGGCGATCTGTGATTTTTATCGGGACTGCGACATTATGGTGGACACATCTGACAATTTTGACACATTTTTGGGACCATTGACATTAATACAGCGATCAATGCTATAAAAAATGCATTGATTACTGTAAAAATGTCACTGGCAGGGAAGGGGTTAACACTAGGGGCGATCAAGGGGTTAATGTGTTCCCTAGTGGGTGTTCTAACTGAAGGGGGGAGGGGACTGTGCAGGGGAGATGACAGATCGCTGTTGATACTCTGTATGAACAGACGATCTGTTAGTGTGTGTTAACACCCACAGATCCTGATTCTCTGTGTGTTAGTGGCGATCGCGGGAGCCCATCGGTGATCGTGATCGCCGGGCCCCCTAGTGGCCACAGGGCGAAGCAACGTTACATAACGCTGTTTCGCCCAGCCGTGCCATTCTGCTGCAGTACAACTGTGGCGGCTGGTCGGCAAGTGGTTAATGCATAGAATGTATTAAGATAAAAAAACATCTGACAACAACTTTAACGAAAAACTGTACCCAATTAGAAAGTTATACCAGACTAAGTTAATGAAAGGCTAGCACAAGCAGGAACAGCAAGACAGAAAGAATTACAGCAGCTAATGGGCAGTATACTGTATGGTTTCAGAAATAATAGGGAAAAGTTATCTACACATCCCAGTCATCAGAAAGATGTACTATATCTTTCTTATTTTAAAAGTAACCTACTACCAGTGAAGAAGTTCACCAAGCAAGGATATTTAGTGAAATTCAGATCACAGCCCTTTTATCACAATAGGAAGCTGCATACTAGTGTAAATTTTTCATTTATTAAAAATCTTACAAACATATAACACAATAAAAACATATTTACATATATACAGAATAAAATTATATATAAACAACAAAAATAGCTTACTTCAGCATAAAAAGAAAACTGTCTTTTTTGCCAAAAAAAAACATAAACAGAACTAACTATACAAACCAAGACATATGTTATTATTATTATTATTATTATTATTATTATTATTATTATAATGCACCACAAACAAAGCACTAAACACACCCTCAGGCTAAGACAAAAATACACATTGATCCCATGCATGCAGCCTTTTTTCAAAAATCTGATCTTATAAAAATCCAGGGGGGCGGGGGGGGGGGGGCGTGAAAGGACAGAAAATAAAGCCGCACACTCAGAGACTGACATTCAGCAGCTACGGGGACCTGACATTCCTCCACACCTTTGTCCAGGGCCCTGTTCTTCTCAAGACCCTGAATCTTCCCAACCTGGCTGGATGACTGGTTCTGGAAAGTTGGAGAACATTATGGAAACTGGAGGGTGGAGGCTAGGAGAGTTGTTCTGCATATTTAGGGGAGCTTAGCCAATCCCCAGGCGTGGGCCTGGCAAGGGACTAAGTGAGCCCTTAAATATGAATGAGTCATGCCAGCAGGGTATTCAGTGGAAGATGGAGATGGAGTGCTGAGGAGACTGTAGGTGGCCCTTGAGGCGGACCCCTTAGTCTAGGGGGAGGAGTACTCTGCCTCAGGCCAGGGCTCAGGTGCTGGCCTGGGAGGATCCTGACAGCAGGAGAAGCTTGGAAGGAGTCTTCCTGGGGAGGCAGCGGCAGCAAGGAGGACAGTGTGAGTACTAGAGCACGGTGCAGGGACTTACAAGGGAAGAGACTGCCACATGTAGCAGGTCTCTCTGGAAGATAGAAATGTGCTTAAATCTTCTCTAACCTTGCCCTGAGAGAGCTCCGGAGCAGTCAATCGAGTAGACTGGTGAAGAGTCAGTTGGGTAGACTGGTGAAGAAGCAGCCAAGTAGGCTGGTGGAGAAGCAGCCAGATGGGCTAGCATTTCCTGCAGTGGTAGAGCTGGGACCAGTGTCTACAAAGGAGTTGGAGGTGCTCCAGGATGCAGTTCACAACACATTGTGCTACTTTCTGAAGGGGTGGAGATTTCCTAGTTTCGTAGGGCTGTTGCTTTTCTTACAGGGACTGTTGGCTCCCAAAAGAGGAATTAATCAGAGTTGAACACAGACAAAGGAAGAGGAATCAATCAGAACTGTACACAGACTAAGGAAGAGAAATCAATCAGAGTTGTACACAGACTAAGGAAGAGGAATCAATCAGAACTGTACACAGACTAAGGAAGAGAAATCAATCAGAGTTGTACAGAGTAAAAGAGAAAAATCAATTGAAGCTGTACATAGGGAGGAAGTTGTCCTTGGTTTTGTTGTCATCAAGCTGGGCATCCCATAATTCCTACTCTGCATCTAAGTTATTACCCCCTAATAAAACATCAAAAACAAAGCTCAAAGACTGTCCCTTGCCTCTGGAGAAAGTGTGGAAGTTTCTTGTGGCCTGGCTGTGCAGCAGTGGGGAACCCCGCCACCTGCAACCCCTACAGGGATAGTGCTACACTAGCAAAATCACAAATGAACTGTCTCAGCTAAAATGCAGAAACGTGGTTAACACTGCCAAAGCAGAAACACATTTAAACTGTATTCACACCTAGACCTGTTATCTTGGACACATATTAGTTTTACCATGAAGCCACGGCGGATCCGGGGGGGGGGGGGGGGCAACAGGGCAATTGCCCTTCCCCCTGAAAATATGACACTGACATGATTGTCACACTGGTCACAGTCACTTGCAGGCTGCAGCGCTGCTCTGCCCGAGTTTCTCTCTCTGTCTCACTCTCACATTAGCTGATCAGCGGCGCAGAGAGAGAGACTCTAGTGCAGTAATGGTGAACCTTGGCACCCCAGATGTTTTGGAACTACATTTCCCATGATGCTTATACACTCTGCAGTGTAGTTGAGCATCATGGGAAATGTAGTTCCAAAACATCTGGGGTGCCAAGGTTCGCCATCACTGCTCTAGTGTGTAATTACATGGCGCCGGGACCAGGAGGAGCCTGGAGGTGGGTGGAGCTGCGCCATTGTCTTGGCAACCCTGCCGTCGTTGTTAGTGCCTGGGCCACCTGGCGTCTAGCAACGAGTGACGTCATTGAGTCAGTCACTTCGGACTTGGAGTCTCAGACTCAGAACTGACGTGGTGGTGACAGAAGCTGCCTGGAGAGGAGCCTGCCTAAGTGTATCTGTCTTTCCCTGGCTGATAGACAGTTGTTGCTGCAGTCTCAGACTGCAGTAGTGAGTAGTGACACTGTGTGGTAGAGACAGAGTACCAGCAATCTTCCTCCTCAGTGGCCACCCCTGAGTGTATTGGCCTCTCCCACCGGCTGCACCTCCTCCCTCCATCTTGTCCACACAGTCACTCACACTGACTGCAGGCCTCCGCCCCCGATGAGTGTTGGCTCCACCCACCTCCTCCCTCCCTTTTGTCCACACAGTCACTCACACTGACTTCAGGCCTCCACCCCTGATGAGTGTTGGCTCCACCCACCTCCTCCCTCCATCTTGTCCACTCAGTCACTCGCACTGACTTCAGGCCTTGGCCCCTGATGAGTATTGGCTCCACCCACCTCCTCCCTCCATCTTGTCCACACAGTCACTCACACTGACTGCAGGACTCCGCCCCTGATGAGTGTTGGCTCCACCCACCTCCTCCCTCCATCTTGTCCACCTTGCAGTCTGCAGAGCGGCGTGAATACAGGAAGAGGAAGGTTGCGGACAGTGAAATTACTGGATCCAACCAACTGGATTCCATTGTTCCTGCATGGGAACCCCTCCCCCCACCAGAGCACCAAATTATTTGACTAAAAGTGAGTAAAAAAAAAAATGGATGAATGAATTGTGATATAAACAGAAAAAAAATCCCAATTAGCGTATATTGATTGGTTTATTTTTGACTAGTAATGGCAGTGATCAGTGATTTTTAGCAGGACTGCAACATTGCAGTGGACAGATCAGACACCTAACTGACATTTTTGACACTTTTTTGGGGACCAGGGACACTAATAAAGTGATCAGTGCTAAAAATATGTACTGTCACTGTACTAATGACACTGGCTGGGAAGGGGTTAACATCAGGGGTGATCAAAGGGTTAACTGTGTCCCTAGGGCAGTGATGGCGAACCTTGGCACCCCAGATGTTTTGGAACTACATTTCCCATGAAACTCATGCACTGTGCAGTGTAGTTGAGCATCATGGGAAATGTAGTTCCAAAACATCTGGGGTGCCAAGGTTCGCCATCACTGCCCTAGGGGGTACTTGCTAACTGTGTGGGGGGTGGATTCACTAGATGAATAGAGTGATCCATGTTCCTGGTTAGCAGGAAAACTGAGACTGCAGAAACAACTGTCTATCAGTAAGTAAGATACACTTAGGCAGTTGTTTGTTGAATCCCTCATTATGCCCCCATTCAGCGATTTCTTCTCTACCACTGTTCCAACAGTTTGCATTTCACTTTTCTGTTCCATTATGTCTTAGTGACAAAGTCACTGGAACAAAAGGTGAGGGTTATTCTCCTCAGTGGAGACAAAGCAATAAAGACGTGACAGAGATTTAAAAACATCTTTGTCATGAACCTATAAAGATCGAAAAAAGGTAATGTAGAAAAAAACACTTATTTAATTTGTTTGCTTGGATGTACTACAGCCATGACTTTGTTACCATTTTGTTCAGCCGACTGTCATGTAAAAGTGATCAATTTTTCAGTTTGGCCGTCTCTCCCCCCCACCCCACTTTTCCCAGGACTATAATAATAGGTCTCAGGATGGCAAACGGGAAGAGATCAAGGAACATCAATTCCCCAATCTCCTCTGCTGTTTATAAAGCTGAAAGCTCTCAGCTCTGAGCATATCATGTTTCAGAGATGTAATTCCCTAGCTGCTGTAGGAAAATCAATAAAATAATAAAATGTTTATAAAAAAAAGTAAAGTATAATATAAATATATATATATATATATATATATATATATATATATATATATATATATATATATATATATTAGTTTTGGATAGAGTAGAGAGGGATTATTAGAACACCTGTCAGGTTTTTATTGCTTGCATCATATATTCAACAAATTACAACAAACATAAAATTAATTAAATAAAAAAATATCCAAAAATCCTCATATTCCATGAGTTCATACCGTATGTTAGAAATCAAAGTGTTATAAGAAATCTCCACATGGCCATCACATAAGAAAAAGTCCACTAATAGTGCCTGAACGCAATAATGTCCCCTTACACACCACCAAACTGAAGAATTCACCCGGTGATTTGAGTGCTCACTCACCAGAAAAATGTCCTCCTAAAGCTTTCCAACACATGCACTCATGGTATATAAGGATTTCTGGATGTTTATTTATTTAATCAATATATTTTTGTTGTAATTTGTTGAGTATATGGTGAAAGCGCCATTTTTGTTCTTTCAGGATTTACCCTAGTTTAATACATTGCACATTAAAGGGGCAGCTACACAATTTAAATTTTGGTATTTAAGTGCAAAGGCTTATCACTTTTTTTTCACCCTCTCTGTTTGTCCAGTTTACTATTCTGAACATAAGTGAAAGTAAAAGAAAATCCTTAATTTTCGGTTGTCCCCAGAACAGGAATAGAGGGGATATCCAATGGGGACACTAGCTCTGGTGACCCTGGTGACAGCCAGGTATTCCTTCACTCTAAAGGTTTTTTTTTTTTCAGTTCCTGTTTGGCTATGGGACTGGAAGTGAAGGGAAATGTCCCCAATGGGACACAGATGACAAAGATAAACCTTACAGGGGTTATAATCCTCTCGTATTCTATCCAAAATGAAAAACATGTTTTGTCTTTAGTTTTACATTAAATGTACATGCAAATATGGCACAGGGTCTACATGTGTATGTATACGGTGGTTGCACCACTCATGTGAGGTATTGCAGTGAACGTTTGAGTAAGAGCAATAATTATAGTGCCAGAATTCATGGTCTATTCTAAACTGATGAAGTGTATAGGCTTTGAAAGCATTACCTGTGGAGAATTTTGGGTATCATAATTTTTCACAATATCAGAAGCGCATTCAATTTAAATATAATGCAACATAAAAAATTTCAACAACCAACTTTTTATTTTACAAGGCCTCTGCTTTCAGAAAATATATTATGTCCTGGGGCTTTAAAGCAGAACTCCAGGCCCCCCACCAAAAAAAAAAAAATACTGTAGCTGCTGACTTTTAATATTAGGGCACTTGCCTGTCTAGGGATCTAATTGGCTCTCGGTTGCTGCTGCCACTATTCCTAGTAAGGGAAGCCGGCAGGGAAAACGGCAGTGAAGCTGCGCTTTGTGAATGGCCTGGAGGTGGGGGAAGGAGGGGGCCGAACTTCCAGTGGACCTCGCTGCGGCCAAAAGGTGCAAAATATGGCAGCGGGGGGGGGGGGGGGGGGGGAGAAGCAAACAAGTGGAGCTCCCCCTTTTGGGTGGAGCTCCACTTTAACTTTAGACACATTTTATAACCAAAAATACAGATTTTAAAGTGCAAAAATGAAGAAAATAAAATGCTGTAGAGGGGAACATGTTAAATACAAAGGTATGATAATATATGTAAAGATATTATGTTAATACATTTAGATTGTGTTTTGGTAGTCATTTTGAAAATATTAGATAAGGTAGCATGGCAACATCACTGCTTTTCCTATACAATTGTTTAAAACACGCCATGAAATCATTCACAGGTTGAACTCAATTTTAATAATTTAGCAAATTTAATACATTTTTGTAGTTACACAGTATATTTATTCATTTCTGTAATCTAGCCCTGACAGAGAGTCTGTACCTACAACATTGACAAATGATAGCTGACACTTTTCTTGTACAGAATTACTGGACAGGAAGTCGTTTCAGACTATAAATTCTTACTTTTAAAATATATTTTGTTTGATGAGTTTTGGAAGCTCTTCATAATTGTCAATCTTATTAACTTCTATCTACATCAACTGGGTGGTAATACTCTATTTTTTTTTTTTATATTTTAGTTAGCAATTTTAAGGATAGTTAGGTAATGTGTCAGCTTACCCTCGGTTGCACACAACCTCCAAGACATCCAGATGCCCGTGATAGGCTGCTAAGAGAAGGGGTGTCATACCATCTCCATCTGATGTGTTAATATCCTTCCTAGTGGCTTCTTTCAAAATATCCAGATAACCGTCTATTGCGGCCTGGTGGTACCTGGTGGACATTTTCACTGTCTACCCAGCGACAGCAGGACTGTTACACAATCCTCACTCTAACCAGGAAACAGTTTGTAGAGCAGCGCCATAAAGCCTATTGATTAATTATTACACGCTGGAATGGCGTATTTAGAATAGCAGGATTGGGTGCAAAGTCCCTAGAAATTAGTTTAACGCAGGGTGGAGATTTAAATGCAGCACATGTACAGCAATAAGAAGAGGTTCCTAATGATTAATCAGAGTAACAATAAAAACAGCACAAAGTCCTTTCAATAATTGCTGCAGATCATCTTGAAATGTATATTTGAAAAAGGATGCATAGTTATATTAAAGAATAAGAACATTATCGGTTAATGTTTAAGTGAATGAACATGCATGCATTTACTGGGTACAAGGATATCTGTCAGGATTAAAAAGCAAGATGTTGCTTTAACATAAAGCAATCTAGAAATTTCTAAAAAAATTTACTTAGCACTGCTACCATTTTACAAGCAGTGGTAGAGCTGCTATATATAATGAACAGACACTTGCCTTAGCAACATGACTATATCCCCCTACAGGATCTGATCATAGAAGGCTTATCATACATAATACATTTACACTTGCACAAATCCAAGATCTTTGCACTCATTCAGCTCCACTGACACGTTGGCAAGCTGGACTAGCTTTTAGATGCCACCACCCTGAAAGGAACATGGCACTGATTCTTTTTGGAGTTTCAGAGCACGGAACCCAGGGGTGCACAAAAGAAGATCATTTTGCACAGAAGTTAAAAAAAAAATAGGGATTTTTGTATTGCTTAGGCACTCCTTCACGGCCTCCCCATGTGCCTGACCAATCCTTGCAGGCTTGATCACAAGCAAGGCCTGAGTAAAAAGGTAAAGTAAATGCATAGGCAAGGAAACAGGTTCAGGTAGCAGTACACTCCTTGGTAGAATAAACTTGCCCTCCTTCCACTCTCCTTCTGCTCTGTTCGACCTCAGAAAGTAAAAAAAAAAAGACTTGTGTAAGCCATGAGTTGCTGGAGTGGTAGCCTTACCAGGACTATAGACACCCCATGTGACAGTGTTGAATAAACCAGCATTATCATATGAGTCACATACTCCCCTATACTCTAAAATATAGAGTAGTATCTACAGCTCCAGGCACTAAAAGAGTGTCAGGGGAGTGCAGGAAAAGTAGGGATATAATGTTGGATACACTGCTCCAAATATAATGATGTACAAGTGTTTTAATCCACAGTAACCAATCATATTTCACTTGTACTACGCAATGGTATACTGTAGCTGTAGGAAATGTAGACGCAACATTTTCTACTAGAAAGGTATGATTTACACGATCTTCTGCTATGTGTTTTTGAGAAGCTTTTTTTTTATTTTTTAGAAAAAAATCATTGTATTAACCACAAGATTACATTTTCCTCTCCTCCTAATACTGCAAATCTCTTGGGGTCCTTTAGTCTTGGTGTGCCTGAAGCAAAACATGTTTGAACCCTTTAATAAAATAGTATACATCAACAGATATTCATGGCTCCCAGTGTGAGTATAATAATAGATTTCCATCATATGCTGGTTGTTGCACTGACATAAAAAGCACGATCCAAGACTTTAAACCACACTGTTAAACCACACGTGACTTATAATAATTTTTCACTCTCGAGCATGTGATATTGCCTTTGTACAAGCAACTTACCTTTCCCGTAATACAAGGGTCAGATTTTACTCTCACCACTACCCTCAATGGTTCTATAACACCTCTACTTCGAGCAGGTCTAGAGGAGACCCTAATGGGTTCCACAGGAAGAATACCTTCATCATTGAAGAAGATTGGAGATACTTGGTGGCCAAAGGCAAAATAAAAGATGTCAATTTCACAATGACACAATGACTCCCACTGCTGCCTCCATGTCTAGTGAGGAGAGAGAGAGCAGCGTTGCTGCGCATCGCTGGATCAAGATCGGGCTCAGGTAAGTATATAGGGGGCTAGGGAGGGGCTGATCACAGAAGTTTTTTTTAACTACAATGCAGAGAATGCTTTAAGTTACTTATATATATATATTGATTAGCTAGATAGAACAGGTAGAGTGGAAAGGACATTTTTTTTCACCAGAGATCAGGTTTATATAAATGTCTTTGTGCTACATTATTCAGTAATCATATACAGTAGTTATATTGTGTATATTATTATTTTAACAATTAGCCAATTGCTCCTCTACTTTACAGAAATAGTAATAAGCAATAACATTATTTTGTTATATTGATTTAAAACCACAGATTGGGACTTGTTCAAACTTTAAAAAAAAATACTTGGTTTAGTACATGAGGCATTGTTTGTCTTCATCTGTGACTGAAAAACCTTAACAATAGCATCACATACACACAATCCAGAGTAACTCAAACATTAAAAATGATATATTAGGTACCAAATGGTGAGAGAATAGCCTGTGCTGCACTGTACAGGAGCACAATTCTGTGGGATATCCAGCATCCAGGAGGCATCTGTGAGTCATGGTGACAGTATATATTTCATTAAATTAAAAAAAAAATTCCCCTTATGGTGCTTTTTGCCACCCTTTTTAAACTTTTTCTTTGAGGGATTGGGGCTGTCAATAAAAAAGACCTTGCATAATGTCAATATAATTTATAGGGCTCCACACAATCAACTTGCTGGCTTTAGTCTACGCGGCGGCAAGTTTGATGCCCGGACTGATAACATGACAAACCCAGATACAGATCAGGATCAGCATCTTCACACATAGGGCACCACACGATCAACTTGCTGGCTTTAGTCTATGCGGCGGCAAGTCTGATACCTAAACTGATAACAGGACAGACCCGGATCCGGATCATCAGCTCAGTCATCCGAGGACCATTAACTTCATCCTCTGGCCATGTGCTACTTTAAATATTCAGCAGAAGTCCTCCATAGACTAAGAAATTCCACCGCAACATTGCCAGCTCCCATTCAAAAAATTCTACGAAAAGAACGTCTATTAAAGACCGACCTACAATCAACCAGCAAAAACAGGAAGATACCAACCCAACCACAACAATTAACATGCGCCATGATCAACACCAGATCTGCAGCCAAACACAGACTAGAAGTACACGACTTCATCACCCAGAACAATATAGACTGCCTCTTCATCACGGAAAGCTGGCTAACACCCGACTGCAACACCATCCTCACCGAATTGGTGCCGGAGAACTACAGGATCCTAACCGAACATAGGATTGGAAAAAAAGGAGGAGGCCTAGCAGTGATTTTTAAATCGCACCTGGCACTCACCAAACCAATCTTACAGAACCCAGTGCCTTTTATGGAAACATTGACGCTACATCTGCAATCAACACCCCAGGACACCACCCACATTCTACTTTGCTACAGACCACCAGGACCAAAGACCAATCTGCTTACACCCCTCACGGAGTTTATCTCAATACACACACTGAAATCCAAAAACCTCCTGGTACTTGGAGACTTCAACCTCTGGGCAAACTCTACCCAAGACCCTATCGCGACCGCCTGCATCAGCCAACTGGAAGAACTGGGTCTCCAGCAACTGATAAAGACCCCCACTCACGGATCAGGACATACTCTGGACCTCATCTTCAAACAAAATCTGGACATCAACATAGTAGACAACATACCACTACCATGGACGGATCACCACGCCATCAAATTCAAAATCTCCACCAACATCACCCACCAAAAACAGAAACTTGCAACAATGACGCATTGGACCAGATCGCAGAAAAAACTGCACTCCGATTCCTTCAAAACCACCTTATCAAACAAAATAGCAACTCTGAATTTAACCCACTCATCGGAGCAAACTCTCAGCTCCCTAAACAATGTATTACGACAATCAGCAGACTCAGTGGCTCCAAAAAGCAGAACACTCATCAAGAGGAAAAACGCAGGATGGTTCAACAGCTCGCTCACACTACTCAAGCAAGAACGCAGAAGAGCCGAAAGAGCATGGAGAATCAATCCCACCAAGGGAAATCACACAAAATACAAAGGGCTGACACAGAATTATCAGAAGGCAATCTTCAAAGCAAAAAAAGATTATTTCTCAAATACCATCTCAGCGGCCTTAAATCGGCCACGGGAACTTTTTAAAATAGTTGCTCAGTCGATGAACCCGGCGTGCTTAGAGCCCCCCGCTAATGAAACCCAAGATTTCTGCAATGAATTATCAGACTTTTTCATCAATAAAATCGTCAACATTAGGAAAACAATTGATCAGAAAAAAGACATCCGACGGCAGGCAACCAGAGCAAAAAGTCGATATCGACACAAACATCCCACAACCACCAAAGTTTTCTCTGATCCCAATCACCACGGATACCACTAAAAACATCATCAACAATCTCAGAGACAGCACATCCTCTATTGACATCCCCACAAAACTCCTGAAAGAATGCTCCGACATCCTGGCTCCCACCATAACGCACCTCATAAATCAATCGTTCAAAGAAGGGATTGTTCCAGGCGCCCTCAAACAAGGCATTATCAAACCCCTGCTAAAGAAACCCAACCTCGACCCCCAGGACCCTAACCATCGCAGACCGATAACAAGCTTGAACAACATTTCCAAGATTATGGAGAAAGCGGTAGTACAACAGATACAACGCCACCTGGACACACACACACTCCTGGATCCGTTACAGTCAGGATTCCGCCCAGGCCATGGGACAGAAACCGCACTCCTGAAAATTTGGGATGATGCCCTCGAAGCAGCGGATGACGGAGAATCATGTCTCCTGATACTGGACCTCAGTGCAGCCTTTGATACTGTGGACCACAATACTCTACTCATCCGCCTCACAGAAGTAGCAGGAGTCACTGGCTCAGATCTACAATGGTTCGGATCCTTCTTAGGAAATCGCTCTCAGACAGTGAAACTAGGAGCTTTCACCTCTGAAACCCGGGCAATCTCCTGTGGAGTCCCTCAAGGATCACCCTTGTCGCCAGTGCTCTTCAACATCTACATCCGCCCACTCCTCAACATCATTAGAAGATCAGACCTCTGCTTCCACTCGTACGCCGACGACACTCAATTATATTTTCGTTTCACCGGACAAAAAGACCATCATCAGCAATTAGGAAAATGCCTCACGATGATAGACGACTGGATGACTACTAGCTCCCTCAAACTTAATGAATCAAAAACAGAACTTCTTATTCTACATGCAAATCATAACCCCCGAACCAAGATCCCTTGGACACCCCCCCACCATCTTTGGACGGACCATCACCACTAGGACTAAGGCCAAGAGTCTCGGAGTCATTTTTGACTCAGAAATGTCAATGGATGCGCAAATAGGAGCAGTAGTCAGTGGATCTCACCATCTGCTCCACCTGCTACGCAGACTCATCCCCTTCATTCAAAAGGATGACAAAGCAGTGGTAGTTGGAACAGTCATCAATTCTCGACTGGACTACGCTAACTCCCTTTACATAGGATTACCCCAATATCAACTTGCGCGCTTACAACTTATCCAAAACACGGCGGCAAGACTGATAACAGGGAAAAAACCCTGGGAATCCATCTCCCTTCCCTGAGGAACCTACATTGGCTAAACGTAAGGAATCGGGTCGCATTCAAGACCCTCTGCCTCACCCACAAATGCACACATGGAAACGCTCCGCAATACCTTTGCGAGAAAATAAAACACTACACACCGAATCGCAGTCTTCGATCGGCTAATCAAAATCTTCTCCTCATTCCTAAATCCCGCTACAAATCAAAGGGGGAACGGAGATTCGCTGTCCAGGGACCACGGCTATGAAACGCTCTACCAACCGACATTCGCATGGAAGAAAACCATCTGGCATTCAGGAAGAAGCTCAAGACCTACCTCTTCTAGAAACCGATCGCCAATACAGCGCCTTGAGGTGATTCAGTTCGCATTGTAGCGCTATACAAGTTATTCATTCATTCAATCATTCATTCATAGGTACATATCAGATTTTTATGGATCTGCATCAAATTGGCATAAGACTACAGTAGTAAATTCTGATATGTATAATTGTGATCCTTCCATACCCATTCTCTACATCTCATTATGCATATAATACATTTAATGTTTGCAGTTCGTACTGTATATTTAATTTCATAAACTGCATTTATTTACCCTGGCACAAAGAAATGTAGGGACTGAATAATAATGAGTTATCATATCTTTGCAAATTATCATGGAAATTATTATGTGGTTGAATATACTGATGGATAATTCTGTTACTGCTCCTGAGAAAGTGCGTTGGTGACAAAAACTAGTTGGGTGAGGCTATAGCACTGTGACGTCACCATTCAGGCAGGCACTTGCACACATGAAACTAGTGGTGTGGAGTGTCATGGGAAGATTGAGCTGACAAGTACAACTATACTTATGTTTATCTAGTGTTAGCCCCCTCCTATTCTCCTGAGGAAGTGGAAGATATCGGAGAAAGGCACATAGAAATAAGGATCACTGTCCACTGCATTGTCAACGATAAAACCATTAATTGAAGTCAAGTCATGACAAGAGAGTTTGAGACTATATGTTAAGATGTTCAGGACTGGGACACAAATATAGGAAGGTTAAACTTTAATGTTGCGACTACTAGGCTTTTATACAATTTCTTTTAACTGTCATTTTGTAAGCAAATAACATTTTGTGTAGTGCCTCTGCCCTGGGCTGGCTAAATTTACAACGTAGTTTATGGCTCTTTTGTATCCAGAGCTGTAATTTACTTTGTAGGCCTGATCAGTTTTATCCCTAAACCTGGTGGCTGATTGCTTCTGTCTGCTTCTAAAAGAATGTTCCAGAAATAGTTTGAAAGGGTCAATCACTGAATTATGAATAGTTATCTGACCTTAGCCAATCCCTAAGCAGTTGGCCCAGAAGGCATAGCAGGGGCGAAGACAAATATTTGGGAGGATCTAATCAGTCTTTTTCTTCCCTTGGGACTTTCCCCTGGGAGGGGGATGTGTGTGTTTGTGTGTTCCAGAGATCTACTGCTGCTAGACCTCAGCATGTGTTATGGGCTAAGGGCTTAAAGAAAACTTGCTTGAAGAAAACTTTCTTGTGGAAACTTAACTGGAAAGGTGGGAGCCTTTCGCTTTAAGCTTCAGGTGTGTAAGTACTTATTGGGGGTACAACGCCAGAGGTTGCTGCAGACTGTGACTGCTCTCATAGGGTCTCAGATTTACTGGCTGTTTTCTCTTTCTTCAGCATTACTTTGAGGCTGCCTAATACTGCTGGGACAAAAATTTTCAGGACGCTGTTCTCCAAGACCTGTGAGCACCTTTGGGTATCCTGCACCCTTAAGCCTCCTCCCTGCATTTTGTTAAAGACTGCAATAATATTTAAAAAGACCCTTAGACTTAGCGTGAATTTGTCGGTGTGCTTCTGGGACTGGTTACAGAGCTGGCAGTCTCTGGACAGGTAAAGGAGACCCATGTTATTTCCAGTGACCCCTCTGGGGTTAGTGCTACAATTGTATTTTTTATATTTCCTCACTTTTAATGCATACAAATTTAGGATGAGGTATCAATCATTTGTGGATATACACTCAGCAGCCACTTGCTCTGCAATATCGTTATGGAGGAGTGGAAGAGGACTCCAGTGGCAACCTATGAAGTTCTGGTGAACTCCATGCCCAAGAGGGTAAGGCAGTGCTGGAAAATAGACCTTTGGGCCCAAGTTGGACATTTTCACTTAGGGTGTATTCATTTGTTACCAGCAGTTTAGACATTAATGGCTATGTGTTGTTATTTTGAGGGGGACAGCAAATTTCCACTGTTATACAAGCTGTACACTCACTACTTTACATTGTAGCAAAGTGTAATTTCTTCTACATGAAAAGATATAAAAAATATTTAGGTAAATGTGAGGGATGCATTCACTTCCTGTATATATATATATATATATATATTATATTATATGTGGCCCTGTCATATGAACAAATTATGGCATGTGGTCATATGATCGATCTCATGGAATCAGATTGTAGGTAAAGTTGCAGATTAGTCTAATGAGTTAAAATCATGTTTTTTACTTTTTTTTTATTAGCATTAAAGTATAAATTATTGGATGGTTGGATGAAAAGTTTAGTGCAATATAACTTTTGCAAAGGTCACAACAAATAACATCAGAGTCTGGGGAATGTATGCCTTGACACATATGATAGCCTAAAAACACTCAGATCCGACTCTGTTATTTTCTTAAAAAGTTATAGAAAATGAAGTGTTTTTTTGTTTATACAAAGGCTTCCTGACAAGCTGTCTGTCGATAATCAATATCCATGTCCTTGCAGTCTTTTTTGAAGGTTTACAATTATTATTCCAGAAAATCTGCACCTTAAGATATCTATCTAGATCAAGGTCTGAGATAAAATACTACAATTCCTTGTTTCATTTGCTGACTTACTTAGAAAATGCATGAAAAGGTAAGACAAGTTAAAAGCCTATGGCAAGATGTGGCTAATAAAAATAGTTCAGCATTGAATTTCTTCATTAAGATGACCTGTGCATGTGTCGTGACTTACTGGTAAAGACATTTTGCCTTGGGATAGTACTACTTTCTTTGTACTCTTGGGTATTTCTCAAATGAGTCATTTTGTAGATACTTGTATAGAGCCCATTATAGATCAAATTGTTTCCATTTTAAACAGTTCCACATTTTACACAAAATTGAAACACTGTCCGTTCACAAGGTCCAAACTGTTATTCAGCTCAGTGTTAGCCTTGGGGTAAAACTAACCAACAATTGAGCAGAAACTGTTTATTATTGTAAACATATACTGCTGGTTATATATTCAGTTTTTTTTAAAGGACATCTGTACTCTGTATGAATTGACACTGGCTAACACTCCTTCTGAAAATACTAGTTCCCTGGTCATAATAATTCAGTGTTTTAAAGTGGTTGTAAACCCTTACAAACCACTTTTCACTACAGGTACTTAAGCCTATAATAGGGCTTACCTGTAGCTACCTTGGATAGCTCCTAAATGTGCACGGTTTAGGAGATATCCCCTGTATCAGCATGTACCAATGTCATCGGTACATGCGCTGAAGCAATGGCTCGTTCGTGCCGTTGCTTCAGCTGATGTGCCATTACCGGCGGCGCCCGCGCGCATGCACGGAAGGGATGTCTTTGTGGCTCCCGCCAATCACAGTGCCGGAGCCCACAATGGAAATATAGACAAAAACTCACCCATGCTCTAGCGTATATTTATAGGATGATGAGCTGAATAACAATTTCCTATATAAACTTGATTTTATTATAAATCTGTATGCTACAAGGAAGGCTTTTGCCGAAACAGCGTTTTGATGTTGCGCTGTGTCTGTGCTCAATAAAGATGTAAGAAGAAGCAATTCGAGTTGCCGGCATTCTTTTTGCAATTTTGATGCTGGAGCCCGCGATACCCGGAAATAACTCCAGGAGACATGTCGCTGGGCAGAGCAATGTGCCGGGACCGCTGCAGGGGCTTCTATGTAAGGTGAGTATTTCATAATGAGCTAGTATGCTATGCATACTAGCTCATTATGCCTTTGTCTTGTAGCTTTTTTTTTTTTTTCAAGTGGGTTTACAACCACTTTAAAGAGGAAGTAAACCCTCTGGGACGACTTTGGCCTACACGTAAGCGTAGATTAAGGCTTACCTGTAGGTCCAATAAATATCTCCTAAACCTACATGGTTTAGGAGATATTTAGAAAAGAAAGGGCACCGCTATCTACGGGGCATGCGCCGTAGACAGCGGCGCGCAGGTGCACTGCGCATGCCGAGATAACGGCGATATGCCGCTCTCGTGCGCATGCGCGGGAGTGACGTCATCGCCGCTCCAGCGAATCACATCGCTGGAGCGGTGAGACCCGGAAGTCACTCCCGTAGTGATGGGTTACGTTTTTTTTTAGGTTATTTTTTAAAATGAGGCTTTACTTCCTCTTTAAGGCGTTATGTCACCTTTTCACAAAAACTCGCAAAACCCTTCCCACCCCTCTGGCCCCTGCTGCATGTACAACGTAAATCATGTGTACAATTTTTAAAATGATTAAAATTTTGATACGTGTCTATTAGAACAGTGCACTGAGTTGAAGCCTTAAAGTGATTGTAAAACTTGAATAAAAAAAATAAAAATAAATAACAAACATGTTATACTTACCTGCTCTGTGCAGTGGTTTTGAATACTGCAGCCCGAATCCTCCTCTTCTCGGGTCCCTCATCAGCGCTCCTGGCCCCTCCCTCCTATCGTTTGCCCCCATAGCACACAGCTTGCTATGGGGGCACCCGAGCCGAGCTGCTACTCTGTGTGTCCATTCACACAGGGAGCAATGGCTTGGCCCTGCCCCCTCCTTTTCCTGATTGGCTCACTGGCTGTGATTGACAGCAGTGGGAGCCAATGGCTGCCGCTGCCGCCAATAGCCCATCAAGAGTGCAAGCCCCCGGAGAGGAAAGGCTCTCGTGGACATCGCTGTTTTGAGAGGGGGTTTAGGTAAGTATTAGGGGCACTGGGGGGGCGGTACACACAGAGGGATTTTTACCTTCATAAATACCTTGTACCTTTACAACCACTTTAAATGTAGAGGGTAAAATAAGGTGCATTTAGCATACACTGCCTTAACCCTCTTGAGCATGGAGTTCACCAGAGCTTCACAGGTTGCCACTTGAGTCCTCTTCCACTCCTCCATGACATCACAGAGCTAGTGGATGTTAGAGACCTTGCACTCCTCCACCTTCCATTTGAGTATGCCCCCCCCGATGCTCAATAGGGTTTAGGTCTGGAGACATGATTGGCCAGTCCACCACCTTTACCCTCAGCTTCTTTAGCAAGGCAGTGGTCATCTTGGAGGTGTGTTTGGGGTCATTATCATGTTGGAATACTGCCCTGTGGCCCAGTCTCCGAAGGGAGGGGTCATGCTCTGCTTCAGTATGTCACAATACATGTTGACATTCATGGTTCCCTTAATGAACTGTAGCTCCCCAGTGCCGGCAGCACTCATGCAGCCCCAGACCATGACACTCCCACCACCATGCTTGACTGCAGGCAAGACACACTTGTCTTTGTACTCCTCACCTGGTTGCCGCCACACACGCTTGACACCATCTGAACCAAATAAGTTTGTCTTGGTCTCATCAGACCACAGGACATGGTTCCAGTAATCCATGTCCTTAGTCTGCTTGTCTTCAGCAAACTGTTTGCAGGCTTTCTTGTGCATCATCTTTAGAAGAGGCTTCCTTCTGTGATGACAGCCCTCACATTTTTGTAAATATTTTATTATATCGTTTCATGTGACATCACTGAAAAAATGACACTTTGATACAATGTAAAGTAGTGTACAGCTTGTATAACAGTGTAAATTTGCTGTCCACTCAAAAAAATTCAACACACGCCATTAATGTCTAAACCTCTGGCAACAAAAGTGAGTACACTCCTAGTGAAAATGTCCAAATTGGGCACAATTAGCCATTTTCCCTCTCTGGTGGGTGTCATGTGACTCGTGTGTCAAGGTCTCAGGTGTGAATGTGGAGCGTGTTAACATTTGGTGTTATCGCTCTCACTCTCTCATACTAAAAGGAAGTTTGGTCATCGCAAAGAGCTCTCTGAGGATTTGAAAAAAGGAATTGGTGCGCTACATAAAGATGTCATGGCTATTAAAGATTGCCAAGACCTGAAAATGCTGCAGCAAGGTGTACAAGACATACAGCGGTTACAGGATGGGTTACACTCAGAACAGGCCTATGGTTGTCTTTGGGAAAAAGACACATGAGTCCAGAATCCAGGTTGAAGGGGTGGGGGGTCAGCCTTTCAGTGCTCAAACCATATGCTGCACAATGCATCAAATAAAAATAAAATATGGCTGTCATCCAGAAGGAAGCCCTTCTAAAGATGATGCACAAAGCCCGCAAACAGTTTGCTGAAGACAAGCAGACTAAGGAATGGATTACTGGAACCATGAAAAACCAAGATAAACTTATTTGATTCAGATGGTGTCAGCGTGTGCTGGCGGCAACCAGGTGAGGAGTACAAGACAAGTTTGTCTTGCCTACAGTCGAGCATGGGGTGGGATCCCTTCATGGTTAGAGGGCAACCATGATTTTCCCTGGATCAACTTTAACATACTTAAGCAGAGCGTGATCCCCTCCCTTCGGAGACTGGGCCGCAGGGCAGTATTCCAACATGATAACAACCCCAAACACACCTCCAAGACAACCACTGCCTTGCTAAAGAAGCTGAGGATAAAGGTGGTGACTGGCCAAGCATGTCCCCAAACCTAAATCCTATGGAGCATCTGTGGGGCATCCTCAAACAGAAGGTGAAGGAGCGCAAGGTCTCTAACATCCACCGGCTCCGTGATGTCTTCATGGAGGAGTGGAAGAGGATTCCAGTGGCAACCTGTAAAGCTCTGGTGAACTCCATGTCTAAAAGGGTTAAGGCAGTGCAGGAAAATAATGGTGGCAACACAACATATTGACACTTTGGGCCCAATTTGGACATTTTCACTTAGGGGCGTACTCACATTTTTCTTGCCAGATGTTTAGACATTAATGGTTGTGTGCTGAGTTATTTTGAGGGGACAGCAAATTTACACATTTATACAAGCTGTACACTCACTACTTTGTAGCAAAGTGTAATTTTTCAGTGTTGTCACATACAAACATATAATAAAATATTTGCAAGAATGTGAGGGGTGTACTCACTTTTGTGAGATACTGTATATATATATATATATATATATATCCACAATGCCATTTTTATTAGTGCTATGTTATGTACGCCCCCATAGTTGTTGGTTTGCTTATCCCACCTGTATTGGGTGCTCAGTTTATGGCCATTTCAGAGGTGAACAATTAAAATGGCTTATACTTTATGTTTAATACTTTTCTGTGGTTTATATGTGATAAAGATATTTATGTGTTATATATACTTTGCTTATATGTTTTTTCTTTTCACACATAATAGTAGCCTAAGCTCCTAAAGAAGCGCTTGTCGCGTAACATGTTTTTTATTCTCACACATAATAGTCGCGTAACATGTAGAGCCAAAGCAAGTCACAATACATCTCTACATCATAACCAGCACACTGGAACCAACTGTTACTATAGATATCTTTCTTCTTCTATGGAGTGCACAAGGTTGATGGTAGAATTGGATTACTTTTAACCGCTTCAGCCCCGGAAGATTTTACCCCCTTCCTGACCAGAGCACTTTTTGCAATATGGCACTGCGTCGCTTTAACTGACAATTGCGCGGTCGTGCGACGTTGCACCCAAACAAAATTGACGTCCTTTTTTTTCCCACAAATCGAGCTTTCTTTTGCTGGTATTTGATCACCTGTGGTTTTTATTTTTTGCGATATAAACAAAAAAAGAGCGAAAATTTTGAAAAAAACACAATATTTAGTACTTTTTGCTATTATAAATATCCCCATTTTTTTTTTAAAAAGACAAATTTTTCTCAGTTTAGGCCGATATGTATTCTTCTACATATTTTTGGTAATAAAAATCGCAATAAGCTTATATTGATTGGTTTGCGCAAAAGTTATAGCGTCTACAATATAGGGGATAGATTTATAGCATTTTTATTTATTTTTACCAGTAATGGCATCAATCTGCGATTTTTTTTGTGACTGCAACATTATGGCGGACACATCAGACAATTTTGACACATTTTTGGAACCATTGGCATTTATACAGCAATCAGTGCAATAAAAATGCATTGATTACTGTAAAAATGTCACTGGCAGGGAAGGGGTTAACACTAGGGGGCGATCAAGGGGTTAATTGTGTTCCCTAGTGTGTGTTATAACTGAAGGGGGAAGGGACTTGCTAGGGGAAGAGATAGATCTGTGTTCATACCTTGTATGAACACATGATCTGTCTTTTCTCCCCTCAGAGAATGGGGATCTCTGTGTTTATCTCTGTGTTTATTCTCGCCATGTCACGAGTGATCACGGGAGCCCGGCGGTCATCAAGACCGCGGGCACTCGCATCGGCTCCGGGGGCGAGCAGCGGGCGCGCATGCGCGCCCCTAGTGGCCACCAGGAGAAGCGACGTAACATGCCGGCGATTCGCGCAGCCGAGCCATGTTGCCGCAGTACAACTGCAACGGCTGGTCGGCAAACGGTTAATAGGCAACTTTATCAGCGTGGATTTTAAAATGATTTGTTTTATACTTTTTTGGTATATTTTTTACTTTTATATTAAAGATATTGTATTTTTCCAAATATGTGTACTGTAGTACATACAAAGTCCAAATTCTATGTTCTATAGTTTATCCTCAATTAATCAGGCACATACTACATTTCCAGTATCCACTGCACCACTCTGTGGTGATACATGGTTTACCAACCTATTTATGACGTGCCGACGTAGCGTCTGCACGGAGGGAGGGGCTTGAGACGGAGGGCTGGGGAGAACGGGCGTGCAGCTGGGAGGACGCGGGATCGTACCGCCGGCGAGATGCAGCGGATGCCCGCGGTCTATTACCGAGTACCCCCAGGGAAAGCAGCGCAGGATGCGAGCGCTCCACCGAGGGTAATCCTGGCTAACCGACAAAGCAGCAGAGCAGCGGCATAGACCGGGACACGCGGTATCGCGGCGGCGGCTCCTCTCCTCTTCCCCCATCTCCCCCCCACCAACGAACCCCCGCAGACTCGGCGGGGACGGACCCCCAGGCTGACACAACTCAAGGAGGTCATCAGCATCGGCCGTGAGTAACGAGTATACCCCCCCTGGAAGCATGCACAAGTTGGAGGTAAGATCTACCCATTTATGGATTTGGAGCACAGAATACTTTTACAAGACGGGCCATTGTGCCAGGATTGCCTTAGGATAAGACTGAGTTACCATGAGGGGTAGCTAGGACAACTGGCACAAGTTTTATTTTCCTGCCTTTTTTTGTTTCTTCCCTTTTGTCATTGAGTGGTAGATCTGGCCCCTTGTTTCCCTGCTCTGTCTGGGTACTCCTGTCTTCCCCCCCCTTCCACCTACCCTCGCTGGGGTATTACCCCCCCCCCTCCTGTAAGAGGGGACGGGCGGGCTGCAGCATAAATCGCTCACATATAAAGAGGGGAAAAGCTACCGGCGCCTGGGGTACCCCCCCTGGTCTCCTTGTGTGTATACAGCAGTGTGAAAACTTATAGGTATACCTAAATTGCACCGAGTAGCTTTAGAGTGGACAACTTTTGTAAGGGGGCGGGCCGGTTCCCTTCCCTTTAAATACAGCGGGGATATAAAGTGGAGGGCCAAAGCGATCCTTTTAAGCATCACATATGCACACGGGCGTATTTTTTGCTTTCAAAACCCTTGATTGTGGACATCATAGTCCTTAACGGTGGAAAGTTGAGGGAAACGAAAATTTCTGAATCTGCCACACAGTCATTACACACATTAAAAACTGTTACAGATTGCAAGTGTGACTCAGATGGGTGTCTACGAGGTTTTTTTTTTTTTCTCTCACATTAAAACCCGCATATTCGAATGAGGGAGTGATGCGGATCGGTGTCTGGGAAGATTGAATGTCACACACCGAGAACTGCTCTATGGATTGAAAGTGAATTAATGAATGGTGCCCATGAAGATATATTATCATTCACCAAATGCTGCCTTATGAATGAAAGGGTGACTTTGATTGGTATCTACGAAGACTTATTGGTCATTCTGCTCAGCCTGACGATAGATGTCTGAATAAGACCGAAATCGCAGACTGCGTTGGCGGTATTCCAGGTTTTTTTTTCTGTTGTTCCGGAAACCAAGGTCAAACTATAAAATCACTTGGGCGTAGGTGGCCCACACCACCAAGAGGAGTGACCCCCAGCAACACAGGGAAAGGCGAATAAACCCCCCTGCTCAAAAGACAACAGCGCCAGTTATGGCGTAAGTGCTGGGTGCCCCACTCTAAGATTTTATAGGCGGAAAAGGTCCCCTCCAGCTCCCTGCAAACCAGACTGCATACACTAGAGGGACTCCCAGAAGGAAGCCCCGGGACTCAAAATTTAGGGGGACATAAGCAATAAACAACACCCCTAATACTCCCGAGAAGCCCGGACAGGACTCTGAGAGACGGATAAGGCCGCCCGACCTTAGATTGAATAGAACGCAAAGGGGTAACTCGGCCCTAAAGACCACAAGATATTAACTTGACCCCGGTACAGTCCGCGACCCAAAAAAAAAAAAAAAAAAAAAAAAACTGTTAAACTATCAAGGTCAAAAGATAGCCTTAAAGCAAGGACCTCATTAAAAGAGAGGAGGTGAAGAAGGGCCCAGGAGGCCTAGGTTTGTAACAAGACTGGGGAAAAGAATTAGACCCACGAGGAAGGCCAACATGAGTAAAGATCAAGCCAAACAGCCTAAGAAAACAACCACCAAAGGCAGCAAAGGGGAGACAAGTACAATTAAACACTATCTAAGACAGGGTGCAAGCCCAAAAACGTCGGGAAAAGAAACCCGGGCCGGAGTCTCCCCGGAGAGCAGGGGCGGGGCGGAAGGAGAAATCAACGACTCAAGAGCGGACCTCACAATGGAGACTGAGATTGAGCCGAATAGGGGGGAGGATCAACAATCAGGAACCCACATCCCCAACAAACTTGAAATGGAGGCGATGTTATTACGCCTGGAGAATGTAATCAAACTGGAAATCAACTCCCTACGAGAGGACATGGGCCATCTGTTGTCCAGGGTGGAGGTGGTGGAAGGGAGAGTGGACTCTATAGATTTGGAAATCGCGAAGCTGAAAACACAATTAAAAGGCGCCTATCTCACCCAGAGAGACACCCTCTATAAGATAGAGGACCAAGAAAACAGGGATAGGAGGCAAAACTTGAGGTTGCGTGCCGTCCCGGAACAAAGAGGGGAGGACTTAGAAAGAAAACTATGGGAAATATTGGGTCCCATAAGTGGCAAGGACTCAGATCACTTTCCCCACATAGAAAGGATACACAGAGTAGGAAGACCCGAAAGGGGGGGCATAGAGCGGACCCGGGACATAATTGTCAGATTTGGCCACTTCAAAGAAAAAGAGGATCTGTGGGCTAAAATAAAAAAAAAATCCCCAATACTGCATAAGGGCATGGAAATTCAAGTATACGCAGACCTATCGGCCCGAACCCTTGAAAGACGGAGACACCAGAAACCCCTGCTGGAAATATTGAAAAGGGAAAACATAAGATATAACTGGGGTTTCCCCTCATGTTTAATAGGGTCAAAAGAGGGGTGCACGGCCAGGTTGAGGTACCCGGAAGAAGTACAGGGATTTTGCACAAAACTCGGGATCGCTGTCCCGAACTTACAGGCCCGGATGGAAATGGAAGGCCTGGGGGACCCGGGGGGGGGGGTGAGGAGGGGAGATTGCGCACACGTAGTGGAATAAGAACTCTGTTCGACCCGGCCCTGCCCCCCCCCCCCCTCTGCGCCCCGAGAGAGGGTCGCGGAGGGGGAGGGGAGGGCCAAACAAGCTCCACCTCACCAGGAATCCGGAGTCTAAGGGAAGCCACAAAGGATGGCCCCCAATGACCCGGGGACCCTAGTCGGGGATAGAAAGGGGGGGAGGGGGGGGGGGGTGAGGGGGGGAGGGAAAGTGAGGGGGGGAAGGGGGGGGGGGGGGGGGGGGGGGGGAGGGGGGGGGGGGGGAGAGGGAGGGGGGAAGGAAGGGGGAGGCAGGGGGGGGGGGAAGAGGGAGGGAAACCACGTCCGCTGTGGGGCTGTTATCACCACCAATATCTCAGAGGGGGAAAAAAAAAAAAAAAAAAAAAAAAAAAAAATCCCAAAAAATAAATGAAGGACATAGAAATTAAATTTTTATCATATAATGTGAAAGGCTTAAACTCTCCCGGCAAGCGATCTAAAATTTTGGAGGAAGCAGAGAGATATGGCGCAGGTATAGTGTTTCTGCAAGAGACTCACCTGGCACATTCCTCAAATATTAGACTTTTTTCTCCAGCTCTCCCAAATTGGTTTTATGGAGATACTATCTCGAGCAGGGCAAGAGGAGTGGCTATTGGGATTGCGAGGGACACCGACTTCAAGGTGGAGGAGAGAATGACGGACCCCGAGGGGAGGTACCTGTTTCTTAGGGGCTCCCTCTTAGGGGTAGAATTTACACTGGCCAATGTTTATGCCCCCAACGCCAAACCTATCTTATTCCTCGAAGCAATTCTGCGTAAGCTAAGGGCCTTCAGGAAAGGATATTTGATCCTGATGGGGGACCTCAATTTCGTGATGGACCCCGTGAAGGACAGTACGTCTGGTGGTACGGGGAGGGGCAACATACAACTGAAGCGGATTAAAAAAAAACTATCGGAGGACCAACTGTTGGATGTGTGGAGGATCCAGCACCCGCAGTTGAGGGATTACTCGTTCTTCTCCCCTGTCCACCAGATGTACTCTCGCCTGGACTATATTTTAATAGACCATGGCATATTGGAAAGGGTCAAAGAAACCGAAATTGGAATAGCTTCCCTCTCGGACCACGCGCCGGTATCCATGAGGCTAAGATTCCCCGAACACAAACAACCCTCTAGCGGATGGAAACTTAATCCTGAATTGTTACATGACAAAGAAATTAGGGATTATATCAAAAAGGAGCTAGAATGTTTTTTTCAAATCAATGACAACGGAGAGGTTTCAGAGGCACAACTGTGGGACGCTCATAAAGCGTTCATTAGGGGGCTCCTGATAGCTAAAGCCTCATGGAAAAAAAAAGGAGAGGGTGGGAAAGACGCAGGCTCTGATAGCCGAGATTAAAACCCTGGAGCAAAAACACAAATCTGGGGGGGCACTTAGCCAGAGCATATACATAGAGCTTACAGATAAGAGAGAGGAATTGAAAGATTTAGCGGAACAGGAAGTTAGACAGAAGTTCAATAAATTGGCCAGGGAACAATATATATGGGGCAACAAGCCAGGGAAATACTTAGCAAGGAAATTACAAGAAAAGAAAACCAGAAATTTTATTGAAAAAATTCAAACAAAAAACGGAGAGATGAAGTTTACCTCTAGTGAAATAGCCTCTACATTTAGAGACTATTATAAAGAACTTTACGAGGTGAAAACCAAGGGAAACAACGACAGCATAGGAAATAATCAGAAAACATCAGAGTTCCTAGAGAGGGCAGGGCTAATGGCTCTAGGGGGGAGGAGAGAGAAGAGCTTGAGAGGCCAATAACGGAGGAGGAGATCTTAGCAGCCATCAACAACTCTCCAATAGGGAAGAGCCCGGGCCCGGACGGCTTCACGGCCTCTTATTATAAAACGTACAAAGAGATTCTTATACCGAGATTGCTGCGATATATGAACGGACTAGGGATAGACTATGAGATGAGCGAAGAGGCCCTAAAAGCTACGATCCCTCTTTTGAGGAAGGATGGGAAGGATGGATCGGTGTGCTCGAACTACAGACCCATCTCCTTATTAAATTTCGACACAAAACTATACGCAAAGATACTGGCGGATCGAATAAAGGGGCACTTGGGCACACTGATCCATCCGGACCAGGTCGGGTTTGTCCCGGGCAGAGAGGGGAGGGACAATGGGATTCGGACATTGCTAGCCATACAGAGGATGGGAGACTCGAGAACCCCCAGTCTACTTCTCTCGATAGACGCTGAAAAAGCGTTCGACAGAGTAGACTGGGGGTTCATGTTCAACACCCTACAGAAGATGGGTTTTGGACCCAGAATTATTCAAAAAATTAAAACCCTATATAATCATCCGAAAACTAACATCAAGGTCAATGGAACGACCTCCGCGGAGTTCGAACTGTTTAATGGCACCAGGCAGGGCTGTCCACTCTCCCCTCTCCTTTTTATTTTATCTTTGGAACCGCTGTTAGCTACAATTCGCGGAAACCCAGAGGTGGAAGGCTGTAAAGTCGGCAGCGAAGAGCACAAACTTGCGGCCTTCGCGGACGACGTCCTCTTTTACATAAGCTCACCCCAGAAGTCAGTCCCCATGTTGCTTAAAATCTTAAAGGAATATGGGGAACTAACAAACTTTAGAATCAATGCCTCAAAAACATTTATCCTTAATATTAACCTAAATAAAATAGAGAAACAGAACCTACAGAAAACAGTTAGTTTCGTCTGGAAAAAAAGGATAAAATATTTAGGAATAGAACTGGCCAACAACCCGAGGAAATTATACAAAATAAATTATATCCCACTCCTAGAAGATATAAAAAAAAAAAATGCCAAGAGCTGAAGGGAAAAATACTATCCTGGATAGGCAGGATTAATTCGGTAAAAATGATGATCTTACCAGTCATTACATATAAATTCCAGATGCTCCCCCTCCCTCTCCCAAAACAGTACCTCGGTAAATTAAGAGCTATTATAATGAATTTCATATGGAATTACAAAAAACATAGAATCTCCCTCCAAGTTCTAAAACAAGACAAAAGTCAGGGCGGTCTGGCGGTCCCAGACATAGAAAGTTACTACCATGCTATAGCACTATTAAGAATCGCAGAATGGGGTAAAATAGATAACACTAAAAGATGGGTTAGATTGGAGGAAGCACTGAGTGAAGCTAGGCTGGGGAAGATTGTGTGGAACCCCCCAAAAAGCCGGACACTGGGAGAAAAAACACATATAATCACCATCACGACTTTGAAAATCTGGGATAAAATATATAAAATATTCAATAAAAATTATAATTCGCCACGTATAGCACTTAAAGAAAATCCTTTTTTCCCGCCAGGGTTAAAGGAAATAGGAGGTGATTGGATTAGAAAGGATTGCACGAGATTAGGGGAAGTTATTAGCAAGGGGAAGGTTATGACACTGCACGAGTTACAGAATAATGAGGCTTTTTCCATAGATGGATGGCGGCATCGCCAGCTGACCCACTTTGTGGGCTCTCTTCCTAGCCCATTAAGGGAGGCTAAGGATCTAACAAAATTAGAGAAAATCTTTACGGCAGAATGCTCAAAAAAAAGAATATCCAGAATATATAAACTGTTATTAGAAAGAGATAGACCGGAGATGCCGCCATACCTTACCAAATGGGAAAGCGAACTAGGAACACAATTAGAAATAGGCACAAGCAAGAAAATTTTAAAATTAGCACATGGGTCAGCGGTAGATGCGAGAACTGCAGAAACAAACTTTAAGTGTATGGCTAGGTGGTACAGAACCCCAGACAGGGTCAGCAATTTTCAGGCGGATACATCCGCGAACTGTTGGAGGGGGTGTGATCAAAGGGGCACAATGGGTCATATATGGTGGGGGTGTCCTAAAATCAAAAAATTTTGGGAGACTATCCTAAAATACATAAAAGAAATAACAACGATCGAGGTAAAAAACGACCCTTGGGTGGCACTTATGCATGCCACATCCAAGGAAATTAAACAATATAAAGGCTCATTGATTCCCCATCTGCTTAACGCGGCTAAAAAGGTAATTCCAAGGAGGTGGAAGGACAAGGAAAGCCCACCCTTATGGGAATGGGTTGACGCAGTGGAGTCCACGTACATGATGGAATGTGTGTTGTACACCGGGGAGGAGGACAGAGAGGCCACGAGGGCTAGATGGGAGAGTTGGAGAAAATTCAAGAGGTCTTGGAGCTACAGGGAGGCTTTGCGAGTGCAGCCGTGACAACCGATGATCCCTGGGGGGCGAAGCCGAAAAGAGATCTAGCCACGGAAAGGCAGACCCCAAGGGTAGGAGAAGACACTGAGGAGAAAGGGTCACTCTACAACAGCAAAACAGCGGACGGGGACGGGGAGGGCGGGGGGCGCGGGGGGGATAGGGGGGAGGGGGGGGGACAAAAAAAAAAAAAAAAAACCCCCAGGGGGGTTAACTGGAAGAATGATGGAATGGGATTTAGGATAAAAGAAGCGGAGGGGGAGTGGAGGCTGGGTGGGATGTCGGATATATATATGTATTTTTGGGCTTTGTAAACTTCATGAATGCCCGACTCAGGACCCCTACTCCCCTCCAACCCCAGGGGGGGGGGAAAAAAAAAAAAAAAAAAAAAAAAAAAGGGGGAGAATGAAATAAGCCACTAATGATGCTAAGACAACTAGAGGGATGGAGATGCGGGCATAGCTGACACTCACCCACGAATATTCTTTCTGAAGTGGAAAAAAAAAAAGAAAAAAAAAACATAAAAAAAAAGTTCCTTAAGTGCACTGTGTTCGGACACATTGCCCTTATGGGAGGGGCCACGTCTATGCAATCATGAGATTGCAGATGTGGCGTTACATTTGCCCGCCTTGCAGCGTTTTCTGAAGCGCCGAGTAGCATCCGCATGGCCATATTAACATATACTACAGGCGCCGGGCGGAAGCTACTTCGGCGCTTCAGATTTGATTGACATCTGACCTCAGTTAGATGTCACTTCCTGTTTCGATCTGCTCTTGCGCCCAGGGCGGAAACAGGAAGTATCATCAGCGCTGCCAGTGGAAGGAGACACCGCAGGAGGACAACAGCAAGGTAAGTACAGAGGTTGCATTTGGGGGGGGGGGGACACAGGCACTAAGGGGGGATTATATACTGATGGGGGGTCTGCACTAAGGGGGGATTATATACTGATGGGGGGTCTGCACTAAGGGGGGGGTTCTATACTGCAGGGGTTTGCACTAAGGGGGTGTCTTTACTGATGGGGGTCTGCACTAAGGGGGGGTGTCTATACTGTGGGGGTGTGCACTAAGGGGGGATTCTATACTGATGGGGGGGTCTGCACTAAGGGGGGGATTCTATACTGTGGGGGTTTGCACTAAGGGGGTGTCTATACTGATGGGGGAGTCTGCACTAAGGGGGTGTCTATACTGTGGGGGGTCTGCACTAAGGGGGGATTCTATACTGATGGGGGGGTCTGCACTAAGGGGGGGATTCTATACTGATGGGGGGGTCTGCACTAAGGGGGATTCTATACTGCGGGGGTTTGCACTAAGGGGGTGTCTATACTGATGTGGGGTCTGAACTAAGGGGGGTGTCTATACTGTGGGGGTCTGCACTAAGGGGGATTCTATACTGATGGGGGGTCTGCACTAAGGGGGGATTCTATACTGCAGGGGTTTGCACTAAGGGGGTGTCTATACTGATGGGGGGTGTCTATACTGATGGGGGGGTCTGCACTAAGGGGGGATTCTATACTGATGGGGGGGTCTGCACTAAGGGGGGGGGGGATTCTATACTGCAGGGGTTTGCATTAAGGGGTGTCTATACTGATGGGGGGGTCTGCACTAAGGGGGGTGTCTATACTGTGGGGGTCTGCACTAAGGGGGGATTCTATACTGATGGGGGTCTGCACTAAGGGGGGATTCTATACTGATGGGGGGTCTGCACTAAAGGAGGGGTGTCTGCACTAAGAGGGGGGATTCTACACTGATGGGGGTGTCTGTACTGAGGGAGGGGGGACCGTACTTAGTGGGGGGGTCTATACTGAGGGAGGGTGGTCTGTACTGAGGGAGGGGGGTCTATACTGACGGAGGGGGGTCTGTTCTTAGTGAGGGGGATCTATACTGTGGGAGGGGGATCTATACTGTGGGAGGGGGGTCTGTACTGAGGGGGGACTATAGTTGGTGGAGGGGGGGGTGACACCAATGTTTTCCGCGCCAGGTGACACCAACCCTAGTGACGCCACTGCAGGCAGGTTGCATTTGGGGGGGACACAGGCAGGTTGCATTTGGGGGGACACACAGGCTGCATTTAATGGGACACAGGCAGGTTGCATTTGGGGGGGGGGGACACAGGCAGGCTGCATTTTGGGGGACACAGGCAGGCTGCATTTTGGGGGGGGGGGCAGGCTGCATTTGGGGGGGGGGCACACAGGGGGGGACAGGCAGGCTGCATTTGGGGGGGGGGGGACAGAGGCTGCATTTGTGGGGGGAGACAGAGGCTGCATTGGGGGGGGCAGAGGCTGCATTTGTGGGGGGGGGGACAGAGGCTGCATTTGTGAGGGGGCGCAGAGGCTGCATTTGGTGGGACAGAGGCTGCTGCATTTGGTGGGACAGAGGCTGCATTTGATTTGACAGAGGCTGTATTTGATTTGACACAGGCTGCATGTAAGGAGGGACTCTGCTGGGGACGCCTGATGGCATCTGGTTGTAGGCGACGTGGCTAGTGACACGCTTAGGGCTCCCACTGATTGTGCATTATGGTGAGTTGAATGGTTTAATTTTATATTACAATGTAATAATAGGAATAATTAGCTTCAATCATCCTGAAACCATAACAACCATAGTGCCGGGATGATTGAAGTGCTAACACCAGGTGTTTGGAGTATCTTTATCTGCTGATTTGTTAAACTTTCTAGAATACACATTTCTATTGTTGTGTAGGATCTGGGCCTGCTGTCCCTTCATTCCTCTCTCCCTCTCCCTCCATCCCTCGTTCATCTCAGACGCTAACCACACCACCTTAGAGCCACACCCACTATTTCGCTCAAACCATGCCCATTTTCACCAAGTGGCAGGATTCAAAGAGGAAGGGCGGGGTCTGGCACCCCCCCATCCTAAAACTTCACCACCCGCCACTGTTCCTGATATGTGTCTTTTATACCATCTCCTTGTATGAAAAAGTATAATTTTCTCTTTGTATTGCTTCATAAAGACATGGATGAACGAGTCTGGGGTGGAAGAACTTGATTGGCCTGCACAGAGTCCTGACCCCAACCCGATAGAACACCTTTGGGATGAATTATAGCAGAGACTGCGAGCCAGACCTTCTCATTCAACATCAGTGCCTGACCTCACAAATGACAGTGCAGCCCAGTCAGTGCTGCCTTTCAGTGCCCACCAGTGATGCCTGTTAATATCCATCAGTGCCTCCTTATCATTGCTGCCTATCAGTGCCCAGCCGTGCCACCTATCAGTGCCTGTCATTTATTGCCACCTATCAGTGCCCATCAGTACCACCTATCAATGCCCATAAGTGCTGCCTATCAGTGCCCATCAGTGCTGCATATTAGTGCCTCCTCATCAGTGCCACCTCATCAGTGCTGCCTCATCAGTGCCCGTCAGTGAAGCCTCATCAACGAACATCAGTGAAGGAGAAAAATGTATTATTTACAAAATTGTATAACAGAAACTAACAAAAACTTTTTATTTATTCTTTAGTATTTTTTAAATTTGTTTAACAACAAAAAAAAAACCCAGTGATGATTAAATACCACCAAAAGAAAGCTTTATCTGTCTAAAAAATGATAAAAATTTGTTTGGGTAAAGCGTTGCATTGTCATTCAAAGTGTTCCAGCACTGAAAGCTGAAAATTGGCCTGTAAATAATACATTGATCCTTACATCGGGCCAAAAAAGGGGACAACTGGGGAAAAGGGGGACGGAAGGATTTAGTTTCAAAAGAAGGACAATAGCTAGAAACCAAGGCAGTATGGGCAATGTGTCTCTTTAAGACCCAGAAAAGTAATATAAAAAATTATTATAAAATGAATAAAATAATACAAGCTGCACATTCTTCATTGTATCTAGAGTGTTGTTTGCTATAGTGAAAAAAACACCAACAGAGAAGGAGACAGTCTAACAGCTGTGTTTAAAATACACACTGCATTAGCTTATCCTGCTGGGAAATTTAGTATTGGAAACACAGAGAGCACTGTCGGATCTGCGGAAAGCAACATACAATTCCTGAATACTTAGTGTGATGCAAAATCTATTTACCCACCTTGTATTCCATTAAAAAAATATATATAAATATATAAAGAGCTGCTCTGTAATAAAAAGTATGAGCCTGTTACCTTTGCTTTTTCAGTTTGACAAATATTTGCTTGTTAGGGGTAGTCTTTTTTGTATAAAAGATAATGTCACTATATAATTTAAGCAAAATGGAATATATAATTAACAGCTATTCAAACAGGAACAGGCACAATACATTGAACAGTACAATATTACTTTTGTAGAAAAATCACTTTTGTATCTACATGTTATTATTACATAGTTACAAAAATGGGTTTACCACTGCAATAAAACTACCTATTTCTTGTTTTGTAAAGGAGAATGGCAACCATGACATACGTGCATTTGTTAACGTGACCCTGAATGTTTTTACCTTAAAATAATAATCTCATGATATTCTAAATTATATGGGTACCTAAAGGCTCACAGACACAGATTTTAGGCAAGTTGCATATTCCATAACCCTAAATAATAGTACAGATATATGAATAAGTCTCATATATATCTCACCAATAATATTGTTTTCCATTTTTCTAAGGCCGCGTACACACGAGCGGACTTTCCCACGGGATTGTCTGCCGGACTAGAGTCCGCCGGACATTCCGACCGTGTGTGGGCTCCGGCGGACTTTTTCCTCCCAAAAGTCTGGCGGACTAAGTTTTTAATTTAGACTAAAAATTGTCCGCTGGACTCGGCAGTCCGGCAGACAATCCCACCGTCTGTGTGCTAGTCCGCGGGACTTTTGAAATGAACGGACTTGCCTCACACACGGAGGAGAGTCCGTTCATTTAGAACGTGACTCCAGGTAGATAGGACTAGCGAAGGCAGTCAATGCTTCAATGCCGCCGCCTCGCTAGCCCCATCACCTGGTATAGATTTAAAGGGCAAACCCTACGCCGAAAAAAAACGGCGTGGGGGTCCCCCCAAATCCATGTCAGACCCTTATCCGAGCACGCAGCCCGGTCGGTCAGGAAAGGGGGTGGGGACGAGCGAGCGCCCCCCCCCCCCCCTCCTGAGCCTGCGGCCCCCCCACCCCAAAGCACCTTGTCCCCATGTTGATGAGGACAAGGGCCTCTTCCCGACAACCCTGGCCATTGGTTGTCGGGGTCTGCGGGCAGGGGGCTTATCGGAATCCGGGAGCCCCCTTTAATAAGGATGCCCCCAGATACCGACCCCCCATCCTATGTGAATGAGTATGGGTACGATGTACCCCTACCCATTCACCTAAGGAAAAAAGTGTAAATAAAAAAAACGACACCATTTTTTAAAATACTTTATTGCAAGTAAGGATGTCTTCTTCCGTCTTGGGGGGTCTTCTCGCCGGACTCCTCCGCTATCTTCTGCTCTTTTACCTAGCTCTTTCACTAGCGGAGGACCCCGGCTTCCTTCTTCGTCGCCGCCGTCGTCGTCTGGGGGTCTTGTTCCGACTTCGGGGGTCTTCGGGGGTCTCTTCTGTTCTTCTTGCCGGACCTCCGCTTTCTTCTTCCAGCTCTTTTACGAGAGGTGGCCCGGGCTAGTGTTGCCTGTAAGTGGGGTAATCTTTTCCAATGACCACAAGTGTAAGGAGCATTCTTCCCACTGACCATTACACTAATGTATCCTGAGATTTAGCAGGGGTTCCCTGACACCGGGAAGTTATATAGTATGTGGCTGGGGGGTGCATAAACAGTGTGGAACAGCCCAGTTCTTGTCCAGCAGGAGAAGTTCCCAGCCTGTAGGTGAATGACTTTCTGGGCAGCTCAGCTGAAATTCTGCATGTGTATGAAAGTATTAAATACCAAAACAGTGCTACGCTGCCAATCATATAAGTGTGCAAATAATAAAATGAATACTGAACTTATTTCACCTGCAAAAAGATTTGCAAAATACAATGTGCAAAAATACAATTTCAGTGCAAAATAGGATGTAACATTACACCTCCATCAAATTGTTGCTAGTACCGATCAAATAAATAGAACTGTGCTGCACTAATGACACGTAAATTTATATCAATTCAATTGCTTATAAATGATAAATGTGAAAGTCCAAAGTGATGAAAAAAACTCTTCAGTTCCTTCCAAATTGAAGGCTTCACCAAATAGTGCACAACAAATTGAAAGTGCTGATGCTCTCCTCCACCTCGATATCCTAGCCGCTCCCCTTAAAATTTGACCCCTGTTTTACCAGCAGGTCAGATAAAGCAGATCCCCTCTGGGGGTAATCAATGATTTGGCCTCTCTCTCTTTTACCAGTCTCAGACCTCCCTCAGATGACTCTGGTACAACACAGGATAAAAAAAAAAACAGATCTGGTGCTCTCTGTTTGCCAAAGGTTTATTTGTCCAAGTAGGAACAACATACGGTATACTCCCAAAAATCATTTCAGGACTGCGGGTTAAGGATGCAATGAACAACACGATACTTGCGGGATGACATCACCGCTGCGACTCCTCCCCTATACGCGTTACGTCAAATGGGCGTGGCTTCATCAGTAAGGGGCAGAGACAGGATGTCTCACCGCTGTTTATATACACTGCTGTGCCCTCGTAATGTGCAGCAACTCCTCCCTTTCAATCGAGCTCCTTTTACAGAGCCGGCTGTATTAAACACAACCACATATGTCTCATGCAGGAACAGGAAGTGGCAAAATTGCACTAATACAAGCGTTGACACCAAATCTTCCCAACATCAGCTAATCTTCCCAAATTTGGCTACATAAAAATTAGCTGTTGACTCAAGTACCCTCTGCATTTATATAGCAAACAGTAAATACTATATAAAATTACTCAAATGCAAATATTTACACAAATCAATATTTAAAATAAAAAAAAATTTCTATAAAAAATTTTAAAATAAAAGGATACATATTACAAGTTACTAATGAAGCAATTCAGGTTGAAGTCAACATTCAAACCCCTCGGCCAGAGAACCTTGGTCTCATAAATCCAGAAGGATTTCCTTTTACTGAGTTATCTGATGTAATGACCACCCCTTCAATGTTTTTCCACCTGTTTGATATCCCAAAATTTAAGTGAACTGGGATCCTTATTATGCACCAATTTAACCACTTCAGCCCCAGAAGATTTGGCTGCTCAATGACCAGGCCTTTTTTTTTGCGATACGGCACTGCGTCGCTTTAACTGACAATTGCACGTGCAATGTTGTACACAAACAAAATGAATGTCCTTTTTTTCCTATAAATAGAGCTTTCTTTTGGTGGTATTTGATCTTCTCTTTATTTTTTGTGCTCTAAAAAAAAAAGAGCGACAATTTAAAAAAAAAAAAAACACAATATTTTTTACTTTTTGCTATAATAATTTTTTTTTTTAAAAAGCGAATTTTTTACTCAGTTTAGGCCAATATATATTTTTCTACATATTTTTGGTAATAAAAATCGCAATAAGAGTATATTGATTAATTTGCGCAAAAGTTATAGCAACTACAAAACTTTCCTTTAAAGGAATCTACAGATTTAATGTAACCCTGAGGAAGGGGTGACTTTGACAGGATTTTATGTCAGAAAGAAAAAATGTGGATTTTTTAACCTTGATAGCATGCAACTCCTGGGGCTCAACAATGAATGCAAAGTGGGCGCCTGCCTGTCCCAGCGCAGATGCCAATTACGGCACTGCGAATGGGTATTTAAGGATACTCACCAGACGTCTGTGCATGCTCTGAAGAAACTCGGGTCAGGAGTGAAACGCGTCAGTATGACGCCATCACGTTCCCTGTAGCGCAAACTCAGATCTGCCCGCTAGCTGATGTTCCACTCCCCTCTGCAATTCCCGGGAGATCCGAAGGAACCGCTGGAGTGTATGGGCCATACGTATGCCTGCAAACAACTAGAGAAACCCCCATCAACACTCGCTACAAGTAAGTCATTTGGAGGGACAGACGGAGGCCATTCCTTAGGTCATTAACAAGCGGAACTGTTGCTTCACACTATTGCAGTGACAGAGGTGGTTATCGGGAGAGTAGAGAGCGATGAGCTGTATTGTTTCCTACCCCCCCGGCTGGGGGGAGATTACACACACACATACTCACCTGCCCCCTAGAGATATACTAACCCGCCTGCATGTGTTGTATAATAGCCTGACTAGCTGCTAAACATATGATTTCAGTCAAAGAATTGTGAATAATTACCTTCTATTTTACTCCCTAAGTTATACCTCCAGTGACTTCTCACTCTCACTACCTATGAACTTTCATCTGGAAAGGGCATACAGGAAACTGCTAAAACACGTTCAGCAGCATGCCAGAGAATCGGCAGTGGAAACTCCGGAGATTGTCGTCCCCAAAGCGGAAGTGCTGACAATTGGGCAGAACTCTGCTAACTTCTGCCCAGCACCAACAGTGGCTTCGGCCTTCTTGAGGGAAGAGGTAGTTGGCCCTTCTCCCACAACACTGACAGGGACATGTGATTTTCTGCCAGCAGCATCTATGGAGTTACAACAAACTTCTCCAGCTGAAGATCTGGTAACTGAACAGAGGGTCCAAGCCCTTTGCCCGACATCTACAGCAATTCTGGAGGCCCAGGGTGAGGAGGTGGCAGTCCATCACGAGTTGCAGATCAGGGTTCAAGGAGAGAATGCAGCTTGATCTGGTGTCGGTGGATGGGCCTGTGGTCTCCACTAACAGAAAACCAGCAGAAGTGCTGGCAACCGGGCAGAGTGCTACCAACCTCTGCCCAGCACCGGTAACAGCTGCGGAGTTCCAGGGAGCTGGGGCAGTCGGCCTCTCTCCCCAACAGTTAGCTGGAGCAGATGATGTAGGGAAGCTCCTACACCCAGCTGAACTGCTGGCAACGGAACAGAGCGCTGCTGGCCTCTGCCCGCAACTAAAACAGGACAGATTTCCTGTAAAGGTGGATGGGAATGCAGTCTCCACCAGTATAACCCAGGGATGCTGGGCGGTCGGCCCAGATCCCCAACAGCAGGATGGAGTGAGCCCAGTCACCCTGTCTTCTCTCCAGCGGCTGAAAAGACTCCAGGGAGAAGGGCCAGTCCAGGCCTCTCCCCAGCGGCAGATATGTTCTATGAGAGAGGCAGAGGTTGGCTGGGTGAGTAATACTCTGTTTGAAACAATTTGTTTGGGGTACTGTGTGGGTACAGGCATTAGAGGACTGGAACTATGGACTAACTTCGGAGTCAACCCGTCTGGGGTCTCCTCCTGTGTTAGTCTCCTGCCGAAAGGGGAGAAATGTGACAGACCTAGCCGGGATACGGGCTTTTTGAGAGGACTACATGCTAGCCTCCTGCCAGCTGATTACGGGCCCCCCAAAATACACTCTCTGTATATGCATTTGGCATTAGAAATAGACTAGCATCTGACAGTGTATGTCCCATTCAATGTCATGAACTCAAGCCACCTGTCTATTGTGTATATCTGCAATGGTCCTTCCAATTAACTAGGAGCCTTAAAGTCTGACCCTGAAAAGCCTTTTCATGGGATGGGATTCCCAATTTATGTCTGGTGTGCATCTGATTCAAGTCTATTGCTTTGACAATACTACTTCTTATACCAACATAGTTATTGCCGGTGATTTAATAAGTATTTAGTGATACTTATGAGGGGTGTATGTCTGAATGTGGTGGCCATCTGAGTTTCTAGACAACATTGTCTAATTTGAGGTATTATGGTGGAGGTATGTTCTATTTTTGTGGAAAGTGAGCTCTGTAATAAATACTTTTCATAATTTGTGTACTCATTTGTTGGTTCCTTTTTGAAGAATTGCTTTGGGACCCCTTTGATTTCCTTTTTTTTTGTTTTTTTCTGTATGCTTAGTTAATTCAGAGAAACACACCACAGACTTCCTTTGTAGGTTTGTTCTGGAGTGAGGGCATTTGGAAGGCGCTGCTATTGAAATTTGTCCTCTTGACCCCAATTACTAATTAATAGAGGTTGGGCCTTTGTGTAATTTTTATCCCCTCTTTTTTTCTTGATTCGCACCTAAGCAGTTTGCTTTTCATCAGTATCTGCAGTGCTTTTTGTGATGCATTTTAGCACGTGTTTTTCACATATTTTTTGCACATTTTTCGATTCGTTTTGCATTTTTTATGATTTTTTTTTTTTGTTGGACAATTTGCTGTTGGATTAAAAAATCTCGAACTGCGGAAAAATTGCGGTAAAATTGAGGCATAGGTGCACTACATACTTTTCTGCAGCCTTCTCCATGATGTCTATTGAACCAAAAATGCAGCTTTTTGCTTTTAAAAAAGTCCCTGACCCTTTCCAAAAACGCAGCGGCTGAAAAAAGGATAGATATGAAAGTGTCCAATAGGAATCTATGTTAAATGGGCTGCAGTGCGTTTTTGGAAGAAGCATAAAAAAAGGTGTGAACCAAGCCTAATGCAAGAAATTTTTTTTAAAAAAATTCAAGCAGCATACGGTCTACTACATTAACAAGAATTGAGATTTATGTAGAAAAATTCTGCTAAAATGCCGGTAAATGACCGGCATTTCCCCTTTAAGTTTGGGGTCCCAATACCACTATTATACATGATGTTCATCTCCCACTTTTCTTTATCAAAAATATTTAGCAGAATACATTTTGGCCCAAACTTATGAAGAAATTTGTTTTTTTTTTTTATATTTTTTATTGGATGTGTTATAGCAGAAAGTAAAAAATAACGGAAAATTTATTATCAAATACTTACCCTAATTTTCCTTTCCTGATGGACTCCATGGCAGCCTATGTGTGGGTTAACCCTGTCTCTTCTCCACTGCTATAGGGCCCCATACCCATAAATTTGAACTCACCACTAGGGACTGCGTTGCGTAACTAGACTCTTTGACCAAATGGATGGGAACTGTCTGCCATGGAGTCCATCAGGAAAGGAAAATTATGAAGTATTTGATAATACATTTTCAGTTTTCCTGACAGACTCCATGGCAGCCTACACGTGGGAAATAACTAGCCAGACCACACGGGGTGGGCATGCTGAACAAAAAAGATTTAATTTGCCCCATCAACTGACAGGATTCTTAAACCAAAGTTCACAGAGTTCCCAGGCTGCTGCCCACGAAGCAGCCATACCCCTGGTGGAATGTGCGGTCACCTCCTCTGGAGGAACAAAGCCCTTAGATCTATAAGCCTGCTGAATGGACTGGACGATTCAGGCCACAATAGTTCTTTGGTGAAGCTCGCTTCCCTCTGTTACTGCCAGAATACAAAATGAACAGTTATTTGGAGCATCTAAAGGAGGAAGTAGCTTGCAGGTATTCCTTCAGTATTTTGTATATATCCAGAGGATGAACCTCGGTGGACCCTGGAGACCTGAATGTAGGTAGGATGATTTCTTGGTTCTCATGGAACACTGAAGTGACCTTCGGATTTGAGCAAAGCATAGGAATGAGGACTACCCGGTCCGGTAAATAGGTCAGGAATGGTTCTTCATGACCCAAGGAACCAATCTCAGAAATCCTTTTGGCCCAAGTGATAGCGATAAAGAAGGAGACTTTTGCGGAAAGGTCTTTGATAGAAAGCGGGGTAGATCCCATGACACTGAGTCCAGACAATGAGTCAAGAATGAGGGGAAGATTCCATTTGGGGAATCTTGGTTTTCTTTGGGGCCTGAGTCTTGGCGCTCCACAGAAGAACTGCCGGATTAACAGGTGAACAGCCCATGATGTTCCGGAGAAGGCCGATAAGGCTGACACTTGGACTCTAAGAGAGCTGATTAATAGGCCGGATTGAAGGAAGCTTAGGATATCCTGGGTCTCTGGATCTCTAAATGATTTGCCCGTAGAGGACGAGAATGCAACAAACGGCCCATATTCTCGTATATACTTTATTCGTGCTCACCTTTCTTGAGCTCATGAGGGTGGAGATCACTCTTGAAGCACACCCGAGAGATTACAGCCTCTCCCTCTCAAGAACCAGACCATCAGTCTCAGTAATGCTGGACAAGGGTGCAGGACTGCCCCCTGAGAAAGAAGGTCTGGCCTAAGAGGCAGAGGCATCCGGTCCCAGAAGCTGAGCTGTTTCAGGAGGGGAAACCATGGCCTGTTTGGCCAGTAAGGTGCAATCACCACCACCTCGACTGCTTTTGCTTGTTCCGTAAGAACTTGAGGATGATCGGGTGCGGGGGAAAGGCGCATGCTCTGTAGAAGTTCCAATGATCTGTCAGGGCATCTATTCCAAATGCCTGGCTGCAATGAATTTGAGTATAGTACTTGAGCTTGAAGTTGCAGGGGGATGCAAATAGATCTACTTCGGGATCGACTCCTAAGGACAGGATCCACTTGAACGTCTGCCCATGAAGAGACCACTTGTTGTTGTCTAGCTGTGTGCGGGACAGGAAGTCTGCCTGGACGTTCTGAGCTCCGGGGATGAAGACTGACCAAATATAGGCCAGGTTCTTCTGGGCCCAAAACATGATGGGTTCGACCTCTTGGAGCAGGGTGGGGCTCCGAGTGCCCCCTTGCCCCCTCACATATGAAGGCTGCTGTGATGTTGTCCATCCTTAGTACCACTGACTCCCCTTTCAGGAGATGAGAGAAGGATTGAAGGGCACACCAGGCCGCCCAAAGTTCCAGGACGTTTAAGCCCGATTTGTGTAGATGAGCATCCCCCTTGCCTTGTGCCAGTTCGGACATACAGAGGGCTCCCCATCCAGCACCGCTGGCATCAATCGTGAACGTGATCGTGACCCATGAGATGGGGGGCAATGGAGTGACAAGTGAGTAAATTCCTGCGCTGAAGCCACCAAAACAGGCTGTTACTCATCACTGATGTTATGCGAATGGACTGATTGATGTCCCTCTGTATTCCATTGCTGAAGGAACCGCGTCTGAAAGAAATGTAACCTCCACAGAGACCATTTGACCATGGGGTTGTAGAGACCATAATTCTTAGGCACCACTGTAAGGCCCTCAGGTGTGAGGAGTTCAGAGCCCATGAAATTCTCCCTTGAATAACTGGGATCTTCTCCACAGGGAGAGAGATGTAGAAGTATATCAGGCGCTGGACTGGTACTAGATGGCTTTTCCCCAAGTTTAGGAGCCACCTGAAGTTAACCAATGTGGAGATGACCTGCTCCTTGTGGATCAACAATTGCCCCTTGTCCTGGGACAGAACAGGAGGTCGTTAAGATAGTGGTACAACGGAGAATGGACGTGCGGACGTAGCGTCCGCACGGAGGGAGGAGCTTGAGCCCGGGGGCCGAGGAGAGCGGACGCGTAGATGAGGAGGGCGTCGGACCGCCTCGGGTGTGAAACGCCGCGGATGCCCACGCTGCTCTCCTGGATCGGGAGACTCGGACGCCGCGGTCCTCCAGCGATGGGAAGGCAAAGCGTTTAGGACGGCAGAAGACCCGGTCCGGACCCGAGGCGCCTGCTTCACTCCATACCCCCCCCTCTCCAACCCACCACCTACTATACACCGAGGCAGGAATCACCCGGAGGACCCAGAGAGTATAGTGTGAGCGGATCTGACCTTACCCGTGAGTATGGGATTAGAAACTCAATCAGCTTGAAGCACACCATACCAGAAGGTAAGAGCATTGATACCTAAGACTTGCCGGATGTCTGTTTCAAAATCACAAATACCTCTCTCTAAGCACTGGGTCTGCGGTTAACTAGGCTAGACAAAGGGCTACCCCAGGGTGGCTTATAAATCTGTTTCTACCAAGGAGTGCACCTAAAATGTGTGTCCAGCAATCTATGTGATTTTGTATAAATGCCTGGAGAAACTAAATAGGGATCTCGGCTACCGAACCTAAGTATGACTCCCTGATCTGTGGTTACAACAGCAACGTTTGATACATTGGGAAGGCTATTTTGTGTGCCAGGATGTCATTAGCATAGGGAAAGCAGCACAGGACACGTGTACCCCACCGCACAGGGAAAACCAATATAACCAGCAGACCCAGTAGTGTGAATTTTGATGTATGACCTCGGCTCTCCCCCCCACCACCCCGCCTCAGCAAATGCAGCACAAACAAATGCGGTCAGTGCTGCAAGGAAGGCCCCGACCACACTTCATACATCAAAAGCTGCACTAGGGACTGTATGTGCGACCCTGATTGGCGCCTGTGAAGCTCTATTTTTCCATGCTAAAAAGCTGCACTATCGAATGAAAGTGTGATTTTGATTGGTGCCTGGGAAGATCGATTATCACACACTAAAAGCCGCTCTATGGAATGAAAGTGTGATTCTGATCGGGGTTCATGGAGATATATTACCATATACCAAATACTGCACTGTGGAATGAAAGTATGACTCCGACTGGTATCTAAACCCACTGGCCATTGTGGCTCAGCCTGACGACAGATGTTTGAAATAGGACCGGTACCTCAGATTATGTTTGTCTTATTTAAACTTCAGGTTTCTCTTAAACACGAAACTACGGTGAAAATATAAAATCACATATTTGTATGTTGCCCACGTCATCAAGATCAGTGACCCCATGTAACATATTGTAAATATCTATCGATGCTACCAGTAGAGCTATTTGGTAGGACACTGAAAAGGTGTAAACTGCGTATAGTTGAAGCTAACTAGCAGGAAGGGCGAACAAACCCCCCCATTCAAATAAAATAGCCCCAGCCACTGCGTAAGTGTCTAGTACCCCACTCAAAGACCCTACAGACGGAAAAGGTCTCCCCCAGTCCTTTGCAAACTTGACCGTATACACTAGAGGGACACCCAGAGGGGTAAAGGACAGCCTCAAAGCAAGGATCTCATTAAAAGGCAGGAGGTGGAAAAGGGCCCAGGAGGCCCAGGTTCATAACAAGACTGGGGAAGAGAATCAGGCCCACTAAAAAGACCAACATGAGTAAAGACCCATCCAAACAGCCTAAGAAAGCTACCACCAAAGGCAGCAAAGGGGAGACAAGCACAATTAAACACTATTAAGGACAGGGTGCAAGTCCAAAAACATCGGGAAAAGAAACTCGGGCCGGAGTCTCCCCGGAGAGTAGGGACGGGGTGGAAGGAGAAATTAATGACTCCAGAGCGGACCTCACAATGGAGACTGAGACTGAGCCTAGTAGGGGGGAGGATCAACAATCAGGAACCCACATCCCCAATAAACATGAAATGGAGGCGATGCTTTTACGCCTGGAAAATGTAATCAAACTTGAAATTAACACCCTACGGGAGGATATGGGCCATCTGTTGTCCAGGGTTGAAGCGGTGGAGGGGAGAGCGGACTCCATAGATTTGGAAATCGCGAAGCTGAAAACACAATTAAAAGGCGCCTACCTCACGCAGAGAGATACCCTCTATAAGATAGAGGACCAAGAAAATAGGGATAGGAGGCAAAACCTGAGGCTGCGTGCCGTCCCGGAACAAAGAGGGGAAGACCTAGAAAGAAAACTATGGGAAATCTTGGGCCCCATAAGCGGCAAGGACTTAGATCACTTTCCCCACACAGAAAGGATACACCGAGTAGGAAGACCCGAAAGGGGGGGGCGCAGAGCGGCCCCGGGACATAATTGTCAGATTCAGCTATTTTAAAGAAAAAGAGGACTTGTGGGCTAAAATAAAAAATAAATCTCCTATACTGCATAAGGAAGTTGAAATTCAAGTATACGCAGACCTATCGGCCCGAACCCTCGAAAGACGGAGACACCAGAAACCCCTGTTGGAAATATTGAAAAGGGAAAACATAAGATACAACTGGGGTTTCCCCTCATGTTTAATAGGGTCAAAGGAGGGGTGTACGGCTAGGTTGAGGTTCCCGGAAGAAGTGCAGGGATTTTGTACAAAACTCGGGATCCCAGTCCCGAATCTGCAGGGTTGGATTGAAATGGAAGGCCTGGGGGACCTGGGGGGGGGGAGGGGTGAATGCCCACACGTAGCTGCAAAAGAATCCAGCTCAAATCGGCCCTGTCCCCTCCCCCTCTGCGCCCCGAGCCCGGGCCGCGGAGAGAGAGGGGAGGGCTAAACAAGCTCCACCTCACCAGGAATCCGGAGTCTAAGGGAAGCCACAAAGGATGGCCCCCAAGGACCCGGGGACCCTAGTCGGGGTAAGAGAGGGGGGGGGGAGGGGGGGGGGGGAGGAGGGAGGGGGAGGAAGGGAGGGGAGGGGATGGGAGGGAGGGAGGGAGAGGGGGGGGGGAGAGGGGGGGGGGGGAAGGGAGGGGAGAGGATGGGGGGAAGGGGGAGGGAAACCACGTCCGCTGTGGGGCTGTTATCACCACCAATACTTCAGAGGGAAAGGAAAAAAAAAAAAAAAAAAAGAAAAACAAAATCCCGAAATATAAATGAAGGACATAGAAATCAAATTTTTATCTTATAATGTGAAAGGCTTAAACTCTCCGGGCAAGCGATCTAAAATTTTGGAGGAAGTAGAAAGATATGGCGCAGGTATAGTGTTCTTGCAAGAGACCCACCTGGCACATTCCTCAAATATTAGACTTTTTTCTCCAGCTCTCCCAAATTGGTTCTATGGAGATACTATCTCGAGCAGGGCAAGAGGAGTGGCTATTGGGTTTGCGAGGGACATTGACTTCACGGTGGAGGAGAGAATGACGGACCCCGAGGGGAGGTACCTGTTTCTTAGGGGTTCCCTCCTAGGGGTAGAACTTACACTGGCCAATGTTTATGCCCCCAACGCCAAACCTATCCTATTCCTCGAAGCAATTCTGCGTAAGCTAAGGGCCTTCAGGAAAGGATATTTGATCCTGATGGGGGACCTCAATTTCGTGATGGACTCCGCGAAGGACAGTACGTCTGGTGGCATGGGGAGGGGTAACGCACAATTGAAGCGGATTAAAAAAAAACTGTCGGAGGACCAACTGGTGGATGTGTGGAGGATCCAGCACCCGCAGTTGAGAGACTACTCGTTCTTCTCCCCTGTCCACCAGATGTATTCTCGCCTGGACTATATCTTAATAGACCATGGCATACTGGAAAGGGCCAAAGAAACTGATATTGGAATAGCTTCCCTCTCGGACCACGCGCCGGTATCCATGAGGCTAAGGTTCCCCGAACACAAACAACCCTCTAGCGGATGGAAACTCAACCCAGAATTGCTACATGATAAAAAAATTAGGGACTATATCAAAAAGGAGCTAGAATGGTTCTTTCAAATTAATGACAACGGAGAGGTCTCAGAGGCACAACTGTGGGACGCCCATAAAGCGTTCATTAGGGGGCTCCTGATAGCTAAAGCCTCATGGAAAAAAAAGGAGAGGGTGGGAAAAACGCAGGCTCTAATGGCCGAGATTAAAACCCTGGAGCAAAAGCACAAATCTGGGGGGGCACTTAGCCAGAGCATATACATAGAACTTACAGATAAGAGAGAGGAATTGAAAGATTTGGCTGAACAGGAAGTTAGACAGAAGTTTAATAAATTGGCTAGGGAACAATATATATGGGGCAACAAGCCAGGGAAATACTTAGCAAGGAAATTACAAAAAAAGAAAACCAGAAATTTTATTGAAAAAATCCAATCAAGAAACGGGGAGATGAAGTTTACCCCTAGTGAAATAGCCTCCACATTCAGAGACTATTACAAAGAACTTTACGAGGTGAAAACCAAGGGAAACAACGACAGCATTGGAAATAGCCAGAAAACCTCCGAGTTCCTAGGGAGGGCAGGGCTAACGGCCCTAGGCGGGGAGGAGAGAGACGAGCTTGAGAGGCCAATAACTGAGGAGGAGATCTTAGCAGCCATCAACAACTCTCCAATAGGGAAGAGCCCGGGCCCGGACGGCTTCACGGCCTCATATTATAAAACGTACAAAGAGATTCTTATACCGAGATTGCTGCGATATATGAATGGATTAGGGATAGACTATGATATGAGCGAAGAGGCCCTAAAAGCTACGATCACTCTTCTGAGGAAGGATGGGAAGGATGGATCGGTGTGCTCGAACTACAGACCTATCTCCTTATTAAATTTCGACACAAAATTATACGCAAAGATACTGGCGGATCGAATAAAGGGGCATTTGGGCACACTGATCCATCCGGACCAGGTCGGGTTTGTCCCGGGCAGAGAGGGGAGGGACAATGGCATCCGGACACTGCTAGCTATACAGAGGATGGGAGATTCGAGAACCCCCAGTCTACTCCTCTCGATAGACGCTGAAAAAGCGTTCGACAGAGTAGACTGGGGGTTCATGTTCAACACTCTACAGAGGATGGGTTTCGGACCCAGAATTATTCAAAAAATCAAAACCCTATATAAGCATCCGAAAACTAACATCAAGGTCAATGGAACGACCTCAGCGGAGTTCGAACTGTTTAATGGTACTAGGCAGGGTTGTCCACTCTCCCCTCTCCTTTTTATTCTATCTCTGGAACCGCTGTTAGCTACAATTCGCGGAAATCCAGAGGTGGAAGGCTGTAAAGTCGGCAGCGAAGAGCACAAACTTGCGGCCTTCGCGGACGACGTCCTCTTTTACATAAGCTCACCCCAGAAGTCAATCCCTACACTGCTTAAAACCTTAAAGGAATATGGGGAATTAACAAACTTCAGAATCAATGCCTCAAAAACATTTATTCTTAATATCAATCTCAACAAAATAGAGAAACAGAACCTACAAAAAACAGTTAGTTTCGTCTGGAAAAAAAAGGATAAAATACTTAGGAATAGAACTGGCTAATAACCCAAGGAAATTATACAAAATAAACTATATCCCGCTCCTTGAAGATATTAAAAAAAAATGCCAAGAGCTGAGGGGAAAAATATTATCCTGGACAGGCAGGATCAATGCGGTAAAAATGACGATCTTACCAGTCATCACATACAAATTTCAGATGCTCCCCCTCCCGCTCCCAAAACAGTACCTCGGTAAATTAAGAGCTATTATAATGAATTTCATATGGAACTACAAAAAACATAGAATATCCCTTCAAGTTCTAAAACAAGACAAAAGTCAGGGTGGTCTCGCGGTCCCAGACATAGAAAGTTACTACCACGCTATAGCACTACTGAGAATCGCAGAATGGGGTAAAATAGGCAACACTAAAAGATGGGTTAGTTTGGAAGAAGCACTGAGTGAAGTTAGGCTGGGGAGGATAGTGTGGAATCCCCCGAAAAGCCGGACACTAGGAGAAAAAACACATATAATCACTATCACGACTTTGAAAATTTGGGATAAAATCTATAAAATATTCAACAAAAAATATAACTCGCCACTTATAGCACTTAAAGAAAATCCTTTTTTCCCGCCAGGGTTAAAGGAAATAGGAGGGGATTGGATTAGAAAGGACTGCACGAGATTAGGGGAAGTTATCAGTAAGGGGAAGGTTATGACACTGCACGAGTTACAGAATAAGGAGGCTTTTTCCATAGATGGATGGCGGCATCGTCAGCTAACCCACTTTGTGGGCTCTCTCCCTAGCCCATTAAGGGAGGCTAAGGACCTAACAAAATTAGAGAAAATTTTTTCGGCAGAATGCTCTAAAAAAAGAATATCTAGAATCTATAAATTGCTATTAGAAAGAGATAGACCAGAGATGCCACCATACTTTACCAAATGGGAAAGCGAACTAGGAACACAACTAGAAATAGGCACAAGTAAGAAAATTTTAAAATTAGCACATGGGTCAGCTGTAGACGCGAAAACTGCAGAAACAAATTATAAGTGATGGCTAGGTGGTATAGAACCCCGGACAAGGTCAGCAATTACCGGGTGGATACACCCGCAAACTGCTGGAGGGGATGTGACCAAAGGGGTACAATGGGTCATTTATGGTGGGAGTGCGCTAAAATCAAAAAATTCTGGGAGACCATCCTAAAATTCATAAAAGAAATAACAACGATTGAGGTAAAAAACGACCCTTGGGTGGTACTGATGCATGCCACATCGAAGGAAATCAAGCAATATAAAGGCTCATTGATCCCCCATCTGCAAGGGGGAGAACTAAACAATCCACTAATGATGCTAAGACAAATAGAGGGATGGAGATGCGGGCACAGCTGACATTCACCCACGAATACTCTGTCTGAAGTGGAAAAAAAAAAAAAAAAAAAAAAAAAAGATAGTGGTACAAGCATATCCCTATTGTTCTGATAAGGGCCACCACGCATGGCCAGTAGCACTTTCGAAAAGACTCGAGTGAGGTTGTCAGCCCAAAAGGGAGGAAGGTAAACTGCAGATGTTCTTGCCCAACTTGAAACCGGAGGTATTTGCGGAATTCCTTTGCCACAGGCACATGAAAGTAAGCGTCTTTTAAGTCAATTGAAATTAGTCAATCGCCTGGCTGAACGGCTTGCTGGATGGTAGGCAGGTTCTCCATTTTGAACCTTTCGCATTTCATGAATTTGTTTAGGTAAGTTAGATCTATCACCGGGCGCTATGAACTGTTTTTCTTCTGAACTAAGAAGAGAGGGGAGTACATCCCTGGAACTCTTCGCCCTATGGAACAGGCACCGCAGCTCCCTGTGTTCTCAGCGGATTCACGTAGGATAGTGTAGCGGTGACATCTTTGTCTATTGATGTGATTATGCATATGTCACTGTTAAATCTGTGGGCATTAATGTGGTTCTGCACTTAGAGCCATCTAGTGACCTAAAATGGGTAATGCACTTGTGTGCTATTATATCTGAACAAACCTAAAGACTCTTACAGGAAATGACTGTGTTTTGATTTGAAAGGGTGACCTTTTTACCCAGGAGTCTGTGTGACCTACCCATGACCACTCTCCTATACAGTGCATGCTGGGTAGGGTATAAAAAGGATCGCAGCGGCCATATTAGGTCTCTTGGGAAAACGTTGCCTGCCTGTGCGGATCTGAGAGGAGGTTTTCCAGGAGACAGCGGCAGATAGTCACCACGGAGTGCAAACCTGCTTGTTTGCGAGGTGATCTGATGGAACCCGAGAGCCAGTGACCGGATTGACAAGGCCCAGAGACGCTCATCAGAATATCTGAGGACCGGATCCATTCAGTGGAGTGACACAGAGCATCTGGCCCTGCTGATACAGAAGCAAGCTGCAGTTACCGGATCAAAGTCATCACCCAGAACTCCGATCCAGTTGGCCCACCGTTTGTTAATTTGTTGCACGCAGTTAGACTCACTTACATGCCCCGCTGGAATCAGTAGTTCCACGGAGGAGTAGCAGAGCAACTGACACTGAGCAGGCTTGAGGCCTACTTCACTTGAGTGCCCAAGCATTGTATATAAGTTCTTGGAGTTACACCCGGAGCACTGTGTTAACTCTTTCCATACCTTGGATTACAAATATCAGAGGAGTCATTTTAAGCTAGCGAAGAAAGAAGATACGGGAGAAAGTACTCTCAGTGAGGCCTCACGTATAACTTTTAAATTAGCGGGAGCTCCCAGGTTTAAATACATAAGAAAATACCTTTTCACATTGCATTTGTTCATTGATATATATATATATATATATATATATATATTGTGCTGACATCCTACGTTGGGATGACAGTGCAATCTCTGTAACCACCTGTTTAAATATACTTGCAGTAAAAACATTTCTGGTTAAGTATTCAGTTGTGTGGCGTGCTGTTTTCCCCACTAGGTGGAGCCAGAGGATCCTGAGGGTATTATACAGGTACTTACATTGTTTTATACTGTATTGTATTGCATTGCACCACAGCTGTGCCAAGGGGATCAAGTTAAGTTAGTGGTGTTTCTCAGTAGAGTGCAGGCCCAATTCAAACCATCAGCTCCTTCGGAGGTCAGTGTTACAATAGTAACACCTCCTTTTTTTCTTCTGAACGTGGTAGCAGGATGGAAGTAAATCTGGGGGGAGGAATTCTGGTGAAGGACCATGTGTGGTCTGAGGATATCGTCTTGATGGTCCAGTAATCCGAGATTGAGGCCACCCAGCCGGCTCACGTCCACTGGATGCCTGCCCCCTGTTCCAATTCCTTCTGAAGTCCCGGCCGGGCCTGTAAGAGCGTGCTTCCCTTGAATGCTCGGTACTGCGTCTTCTAAGCTGTGGTCTCTTCTGACCAAACAGACACCTATCCTGAGGTAGGAAGCCCGACTTCCCACCAGTGGCCCGGGCTATAGTGCTATCCAGCCTGTTACCAAATAGCGAGGAGCCCTCAAAGGGGATCCTACACCAGGCTTGTTTGGATGCCGGATCGGCGACCCAAGGCCGTAACCACAAGACCCGCTTAGCGGTGACCGAAGATAACATAGTCCGGGCCAGCAGGCGGATAAGATCGATAGAAGCCTCCCCCAGGAAGGGCACTGCCAGTTTCAGTTCCTGGACTGCCGAGCTTCTGGCCAACTCTTCTGAAACCCCTCTCATTACAGAGTCCACATCCTCTGTCCAGGTTTCCATAGCCTTGGACATAGCCGCTAGGGCCAGGGCAGGTTTGCAAGCCATACCAGCTAGCCCATAGATTCTCTTGAGGTCTTGGTCTATTCTTCTCTCAAGACCGTCCATGAAGGAAACTGCATCCTCCATGTGACATGTTTTGCAAGATGCATCAGCGCTGTGTGCATGAGGGGAGCGTTTTCCAGATGTTTCACTTCCTCTGCCTTGAAGGTATATATTCTTGAGGTTTTGCGTGACATGGAAGCTTTCTTGTCTATTTTGCTCCACTCCTCGTCAATGATATCCTTCAATTCCGAAAGGAGAGGAAAGTTAGCACGCTCTTTTTCCCAAGTGTTTAAATAACTTCCTTTGTTTAGCCGGTGGAGTGGAAGGGTCTTCCCACGTCAGGGCCTCTTAGACCGCCTTGACTAGTGGAGAAATTAGCAAAATCAAAACCTCTGGCAAACTCGTCTCCCTCTAACTCGCTGTCCGAAGATCCAGGAGAAGCATCGTGGGGATGGAATGGGCCTGGATCCTCCTGGGCCTCGTCAGCCAGGGAGCCAGATAGTGTGATAGACTGGATCCGCGTGCGGGTTGTACCCCACTCTTTTAAGGATTGCTGCACCACACGCTTGACAAGAGACTCCATATGTTGGTTTTCTGTCTCTTTTTCTCCAAGTGCCCGGGCATAACATGGGTCACACAGTGACTTGCCCTCTGGGACTCTTCTCCCACATCCCCAGCAGGCTCTGTGATCAGAGCGGCTGTCACGGTGGTGGGTGCAGTGACTGGAGGAGGAATGGGAACATCTCCTCTGTTTGGAGGAGGAATGGGAACATCTCCTCTGCTGTTGGGTCCTGGATGGAGAATCACGTCGGGACCTGGATGATGAGTGATGTTGCGACCTGGCAAGGTCTCTGTTGTCCTGGACCATGATTTGGCGGTCTGATCTGGAAGGGCTGAAGGAAGACAAAAGAACAAAAAGGGGGAAGATCTGACGTTACGCGTATTTTCAACTAAAAGAATCTCAGCCCCTCCCCACTCATCTGCACATACCTTGTGCGCGAGGGTTGGCCGCATGAAGGCGGTGACCTATCCATGACTCCTGGATGAAATGTCAAAATTCTAAGGGAATCGCAGGGGACCGGGTGATATGCAGATCTCCTAGGACAAGCAAGGGGAGTAAGCAAGAGAAGCCAAAGAAAGAATTATTATTTTTTTGGTTAACTTCCCCTTTAAGACCTGAAACTCCCCCACAAGGGCTTACCTTGTCCCACGCGATCCCAGCCTCGGGGAGGCTTCGCTAACTGCCCACAGGGATTCCCGACTTGGCAGGGGCTGACAGACATTTAAATACCCACCCGAATGATGTCACCGCCTTCCCCACTTCGCGCCTGTGCCGTGGAGAGCCGCCAAATGGCGCCTGTGTGGCTGCCATGAAAGTGGAAAACATAAAAACAGCAGACCTTGCCAGCCAAGTGGCTTGCGCTTGCCAGACATCAATCTTGAGCATACCTAGGCAACCTCCCCTCCACCACTTGGGGTATCATGTGCCTGAACAGCTACTTGCCCACCCATGGCTGGGCCCTGAGCTTGCACCGCAAGATGGTATGCCCGAATCCGGAGTTATCCTGACTGGACGCCAAACATGAACAAATGAAATGTAGATCCGTAGAGGAGGACAAAAAAGGAACACAGTCCCTAGTGGTGAGTTCAAATCTAAGGGTATGGGGTTCTATAGCATTGGAGAGGAGGCGGGGTTAACCCACACATAGGCTGCCATGGAGTCTGTCAGGAAATAGTTTTTTTTCAATGTTGTCAGTATTCTTTTGTTTACAGTGTAAAAAAAAACTGTCAAGGTGATCAAATTCCACCAAAAGCAAGCTCTATTTGTAGGAAAAAAGATATGCATTTTATTTGTGTACAGCGTTGCACGACCGCGCACTTGTCAGGTAAAGTAACGCAGTGCCGTATCGCAAAAAATGGCCTAATTATTAAGGGGGGTAGAACCTTTTCGAAGGTCAAGTGGTTAAATGCACTGTAAATGTGCTTATGGAGTGATCGTTTTCCATTTTAGCTTTGTAAAAAATAAAAATAAACACAGGGCGTTTGGGAAATGTTGCCTGACACAACATAAACGCCTGTACAACACATCCCAAATCAGTGATGGCGAACCTTGGCACCCCAGATGTTTTGGAACTACATTTCCCATGATGCTCCTGCACTCTGCAGTGTAGTTGAGCACCCTGGGAAACATCTGGGGTGCCAAGATTCGCCATCACTGTCCCAAATGCTCATTAAAGTGGTTGTACACCCTGTACAACCACTTTTACCTACAAGTAAGCCTATATTAAGCCTTACCTGTAGGTGCTGGAAATATCTCCTAAACCTTCACGGTTTAGGAGATGTTTACAATAAAGCCGTGCGCCGATGTCTACGGCACATGCGCTGATGTCTATGGCCTGCTTCTAAAGGGGGTCATGCCGTGACTGGTGGTTCCTGCGCGCATGCGCGGGAGTGACGTCACACGACTCTGGCCAGTCAGAGCTGGAGTTCGTGGCCCCGGAAAGGAAGAGGGGTGAAGATGGACGCTCGCTGCTAGTGGGGACAGCGGTGACATCGCAGGCTTCGTTATCAGGTAAGTGACACATAATGGGCTACTATGCGGTGCATAGTAGCCCATTATGCTTTACCTTTGCAGGGAAATAAAGAGGAAGTAAAACCCATCAGATTGACTTCAGTGAGGGAATATACAAGATTATAATCTCAAATCCAAAAACATTCCCAAATCCATACTCTCCATACACATGAGTTCCCTATCCCCATAACCAAGCTCCTCGGCGGAGTGAAATTAACTGGGGGCGTGGCCTGGTCGGAGTCCAGGCTGAGGTTGCCACTCTATTCATTGCAGCTATACATCATCCTCTCTTGACCATAGCCCCTAAAACACAATGGTAAAGCTTCCATGATATAGTAATCTATCCTCTTTGGAACCATATAGCATCTTAATAATATTTGTAATTGGCTTCAATGATCGAGGTGTTAACCAGGGATTTAGAAGCATTGTGGGCTAGTTTATATCATTCATTCAATTCTAAAGAATCATTCAAATCATTCTCCCATCTTTCTATACAACCTTGTTTCCTTGTAGCAGACGTTAGGATAGAATACATTACTGAAATGTAGCCTTTAGGGTTTATCAAAATTATTGCATAAGTATTCCATGGGTGTCATAGATTTGATATCTGAGTTACATTTTAAAGAGTTAAGAAAGTTTACTCACATTCAGGCATCTGATGTTTTCAATCAGGAATTGCTTAGTCAATATACCTCTATGATCATAAAAATCTGCTATTCGCATAAACCCTTTATTAATCCACTATTCAAAGGTTTGAAGATTAAGGCCTGGGGTAAATTTGGGATTTAGAAACAAAGGTACTAAAGGGGTATTGGGGGATTTCAATTTATATGTCAAAAATAAATATTGTTTGTATTTCTGTTACAATGCTGATGTAATAAAACAAAAGTGTATACTGTGACCACAGAAATCCTTTTCCTCCTTTTCTGTCTTACTTTTTAATACTTCTTCACACCCTGTGGTTTTAGAAATCCATTTTTATCAGGAAATACAATGGAAACCAGTCTTTAGTTTTCTTTTAGTATCTGTGCATGGATTATTCAAAGAATATGTCATAAACTAGAACGCTTATGAATAGGTTAAACCCCAATTTCATGTTATTTCTACTTTCACAATATCATTAACATTTTGCGATTTAATATACATCAAGAACAATACATTCTGGATTCACTGGCATTCCCAAGGTTCCTATGTGCTACTGCCTATCTAATCAACACTAATGATCTTTGTGAGCACTCTGCACAAGGGAACTGAATAGAGCCAAGTAACTAAAATATAGATGCAATTTTATATCCTAATAAATATAGTTTGCTTTGATATTAAAGAAGATATAAAAATGGATTTATCAGCTACAAAAATAGTCATTAAAGCAAATGTATACACTATATTGTCAAATGAATTGGGACACCTGCCTTTACACGCACATGAACTTTAATGTCATCCCAGTCTTAGTCCGTAGGATTTCTTATTCAGTTGGCCCACCCTTTGCAGCTATAACAGATTCAACTCTTCTAAAAAGACTGTCCACAAGGTTTAGAAGTGTGTCTATGGGAATCTTTGAACATTCTTCCAGAAGTGCATTTGTGAAGTCAGGCACTGATCTAATTCATTCTAAAGGTGTTCTATCAGGTTGAGGTCAGGGCTGTGCTGTGCAGGCCAGTCAAGTTCCCCCACCCCAAACTTGCTCATTCATGTCTTTTTGGACCTTGCTTTGTGCACTGGTGCGCAGTCATGTTGGAACAGGAAGGGACCATCCCCAAACTGTTCCCACAAAGTTGGGAGCATGAAATTGCATACCAAAATGTCTTGGTATGCCTTGGTATGCTGATGCCTTAAGACAGGGATCAACAACCCTTTTCCACTTAAGGGTCAGATTTAATGTATGTGAATGCATGGAGGGCTGCATTCACCTGATAATAAATGAAGCTAATATCCTAACATAGTAATAATAACAGTACCCTGGCATTACAGGTGGAGATAGTGTTGTGTCAACATCGGAAGAAGAGAAGAAGAGAAGAGATGGGGTCCCTGTCCCCTGGGGTGATGGGGTCCCTGTCCCCAGGGGAAAAGGTGTCCCTGTCCCCAGGAGAGAAGGCAGCGGTGACAGCGACAAACGAGAAGGCTGGGCCAACGCTAGTAAAAAAGCTGGAAGAAGATAGCGGAGGAGCCCGGCAGAAAAACCGAAGCGTGGGAGAGGTCGAAAGAAGACCCCCGAAGTCGGAAGACGACCCCCGGACGACGAAGGAGAAAGCCGGCCTCCTCCACTAGTAAAAGAGCGGTAAAAGAGCAGAAGATAGCGGAGGAGCCCGACGAGAAGACCCCCGAAGTCGGAAGAAGACCCCCGGAGCTGTCTAATTAACTACTTGTTGTGTTTTTTTTTATTGACACTTCTTCCCCCAGGTGAATTCCCCTATACTCATTCACATAGGGTGGGGGGGCCGAGATCTGGGGGCCTGGTATGGTTCAGGGGGGGGGGGGGGGGGCTCGCTCATCCCCACCCTCTTTCCTGACCAGCTGGGCTGCGTGCTCGGATAGACTTCCTTTGCTAGTCCCGTCTACCTGGACTCAAAATGAACGGACTTTACTCCGTGTGTGGGCAAGTCCGTTCATTTGAAAAGTCCGTTGGACTAGCACACAGACGAGCGGATTGTCCGGCGGACAATTTTGAGTCAAGACTTCTTTCTAAGTCCGCCGGACTTTTGGGAGACTAAGTCCGCTGGATAGCCCGATCGTGTTTACGCGGCAATAGTGTATATTATAATATATCGTTTTTCTTACATTGTTGGTTCTAAAGGATTTGTCTCTCTGTGCCCATTTCCCTTTCTAGGACTCTGCATTGACAACAACCCACAAATTAAAGGAGAAGTACAGCCAAAGCTCGTTTGGTTGTACTTCTCCTGTGGATTACAGGAGTGCAGTTTGTTTTGTACTCCTGTGACCCGTTTTCAGCAGACAGCAGGCTAAAGTTTGCTGTCGGCTGACGTCACAGAGCCGGTCCAGGCTTGGGCAAGATCGCGACAATGAAGTTGGGATCTGCCTACATGCCTGGACAGGCACCCGGCTCAGCCTCTCAGCGAGCTGCTGAGAGCCTGAGCCGGCCGTTCCTGCCCTCTCCACAGCCCGGCACTCCAGTGAGCTTCTTCTCAGAATTAGAAGGAGTTGGGTGTCTATAGAAGGACATAGGTGTCCTACTGCCCCACAAATGTAAATGCACTTATCACGGGTGTAGCCCCAGTCAGCAGCTGACAAGGAGAGAAGCAGTTGCAGTCTCACTGTATCTGCTGCTGCCCTTAGTTGTGTTCACAGGAGACTTTTACACAGAGACAACAGCAGGAGGAGACTGCTACTGTAGAGCTGTGTACAGCCAGTGTTGACCCTGCTTCTGCCCAATAGTAATGCACAGAGGAAGAGGATTGTGGGAGGTATGGTTCTGATAGACTGATCTGGCTTGGTGAGTTGAAAGGAGGAAACTCTAGATCTCACGATACACTGAGACACATTGGAGAGGTGGTTTTCTGTTGCTTTCCCGGGATTCCAGAGGAAAAGCATGGATGTTGTTCAAAAGGACTGAGTGCCCATTAGGCTCACAGCAGACCACTCATTAATACACCTGAGAGGGAGAGAGGCACAGTGGCAGACATTCTAGGACATTGGAGAACACCATGAATGTTGGTGGAGCTGGCTGCCTGACCAAGGAATGGAAGCTGACAGTTCACACAGTGAACAGAGAGAGATCACCTGCTGACACAGAAGGTGGTGAGAGACTGCTGGGCAAAACCAAATTACATTTTGACCAAAGAAGAGGGATAGTGTTGTCGGCAAGCAACACAGAGTCAGTGCTTGTATCAGTTCTCAAAGGAACATTTCCCAAGCCCTCCAATGTATGAGTTTAGCCCCAACAAAATGGCCGGGGGGCTGGGGTTGTAATACTTTCTGCTGGACTGTCGTGGTGATGTAGAATTGCCCCAGTATAGAGTTAAATAGGAGTTGCTCTCTACACATTGGTTCCTTTACGCTATATATATTTTCACTGTTAACGCATTGCTATATACACTTACTGGCCACTTAAGTACACCTTTTCAATTGCTTGGTAACACACATTGCTTATCAGCCAATCACATGGCAGCAACTCAATGCATTTAGGCATCTAGACATGGTGAAGATAACTTGCTGAAGTTAAAACCGAGCACCAGAATGGGGAAAAAGGGGGATTTAGGTGACTTTGAACTTGGCATGGTTGTTGGTGCCAGGCTTGTCTGAGTATTTCAAAAACTGCTGATCTACTGGAGTTTTCACACACAACCACCTTTAGGGTTTACAGAGAATGGTCCAAAAAAAGAGAACATATCCAGTGAGTGGCAGTTGCGTGGAGGAAAATGCCTTGTTGATGTCAGAGGTCAGAGGATAATGGGCAGACTGGTTCGAGATGATAGAAAGGCAACAGTAACTCAAATAACCACTTGTTACAACCAAGGTAAGCAGAATACCACCTCTGAGCGCACAACACTTTGAATCTTGAAGCAGATGGGCTACAGCAGCAGAAGAACACACCAGGTGGCACTCCTGTCAGCTAAGAACAGGAAATGGAGGCTACAATTCATGCAGGCTCACCGAAATTGGTGATAGAACGTTGAAAAAACATTGCCTGGTCTGATGAGTCTCGATCTCAGCTGTAATATTCATGGTAGGGTCAGAATTTGACATAAAAACAACATGAAAGCAGGCTTCCATCTTGTCTTGTAGCAACAGTTCAGGCTGGTGGTGGCGTATTGGTGTGGGGGATATTTTCTTGGTACACTTTGGGCCCCTTACTACCAATTGAGCTTTGTTTAAATGCCACGGCCTACCTGAGTATTGTTGCTGACCATGTCCATCCCTTTATGACTACGATGTACCCATCTTCTGCTGGCTACTTCCAGCAGGATAATACACCATGTCACAAAGCTCAAATCATCTCAAACTGGTTTCTTGAACATGACACTAAAAGAAAATCCACTGTACACTACAAGTGCATTGCAAGTGCACTTGGAAGTGCAGTCGCTGTAGATCTGAGGGGGACATGCAAGGAAAATAAAAAACAGCATTTTTGCTTGTACATGATAAGAAGATAAAAAATCAGCAGAGCTTCCCCTCATTCTAGATATTCCCCTATAACGTCAATATGTACCAAAATCTCTGAGGAATGTTTTCAACACCTTGTTGAATCTATGCCACAAAGAATTAAGGCAGTTCTGAAGGCAAAAGGGGTCCAACCCAGTGTTAACAAGGTGTACCTGATAAAGTGGCGGGTGAGTGTATATTTTCAATGTTATTTGTGTTGATGTTTCTCCTAATGATATTATATTGTCCTCCATTTGAACAGAAGTATCTCTTGGTGTAGTCAACATATTTGGTCACACCAGACAACAGGTTACTGGAAACTGATTCCAGACAAGTGCTAAACATTGACTACAAATGAAATGGGGCAATTACCACTTACCACCACTGTAAGGGACCTTTCACCATTGACCTCCAATCTAAGGGGGAACACACTACTGACCACCAACATTAGGAGCCACTTATTACCAACATAACGGGTGCACTTATTACTAACAATCAATGTAAGAAGGCACGTACCACCAACATAAGGAGGCACTTACCATTAAACACTAACATAAGGGGGTGACTTTAAACTGACCACCAATATAGAGTAAGGCACTTCAGTGACCACTTTTCTGTGCTGTGTGTTACATACAATATGTTGGTTCTATGTCTATATTCTGTGAGGAGAAAAACGGAAAATTGTATCATACTTACCGTAATTTTCCTTTCCTGGTGCCAATCCATGGCAGCATACATGTGATAGAGCTCCGCCTCTACTCCGCCTTCAGGACTAGTGAATAGCATAAATTAAAGGGCATAGCCCCTCCCCCAACATTCTTCGTAATATAGAATACCGAGGGTGGGAGTTTATGCTGCCATGGATTGGCACCAGGAAAGGAAAATTACGGTAAGTATGATACAATTTTCCGTTTTCCTGGTGCCTCCATGGCAGCATACATGTGATAAATAACTAGCTCACATGGGTGGGTTTAATGCTTTAACAAAAAAATAAACTTTAATCAAACACAGACATAGCAGCATGAAGCGCTTTACTCCCGAAACTTACGGTACGGTTGTAAGAGCCCCGGGATCAAAAAAATAAACGATAATGTTTGAGGAACGTGTGTCGGGAAGACCAAGCCTAATGCTTCAAGAGAAACATTTGCCCTCGCTGCCCAAGATGCCGATACTGCTCTTGTTGAAGGAGCATTCACCTGAGCCGAAACTTGCTGTGGCTTCCAAGTAGGCCCTGAGAACTTTGGATATGTCTAACTCATAACAGGAGTTTGATTCTGAGTCCATGAAAACTGGTAACGCCCATGGTTCTGATTTGCCGTTGAGGTGACCTTGGGTGTGAAACCTCTGAGAGGGCGAAGTTCTACCCTATCTGGAAAAAAAGGATATGTGATCATCCCCAATGCCCAGGGAGTGGATTTCCGAAATCCTCCTGTCGGGTGTAATAGCCAACAGAAAAGTTGTTTTTAAAGTCAAGTTACAAATTGAGACCTCTTCAACCGATACAAACGGATGAGTGGATAGGACTTCCAATATTAGAGGAGGATCCCACTTTGGAAAGGAACGTCTGGATGGGGGACACATCTTCAATACTCCCCTGAGGAACGTAACCACTAGAGGGTCTTCTGCCCCCCTGGTGTTAGTTGCTGCAGAAGTTGCGGAAACTTGTACCTTGAGGGAACTCTGGCTGAGCCCCAAATCGAGACCAGTTTGCAGAAAACTCAGAACATCAGCAGTGGAAAGAGAGAGATAGGATCAAATCCTTTTCCTGGGCATAGGATAAGAACTTGTCCCAAATTCTTGCAAATGATTGCATAGATTGTGTTGGTTGTAGGCTTTCTAGCTTTTAACAGGGTGGATATGACCTCTTGGGAACAGCCTAACGATTCAAACCTCCTCCTTTCCACTTCCATACACAAAGATCCAGCTTCTGTGGGTCTGGATGGTCCAGCCTGCTCTGGGTCAACAACTGCAGAAAGGGAGGAATTCTGATCGGATGATCCACACTGAGGTGCATGGCTAGTGGAAACCACGGTCTCTTCGACCAATAGGGTAGCACTGCTAGCACTTTAACTGGTTCGTTCAGGAGTCTGAGGAGAAACCTCGAAATGAGTGGGCGAGGAGGAGAGGTGTAAGCTGTCTTGAAGGTCCAAGGACAAGATAGCGCATCTACTCCTTCCGCCTGTGGATGTGGAAGGTGAGAGAAGAATCTCCTGATTTTGCAATTCTCATGCGTAGCAAAAGATCCACCAGTGGGGTCTGCCCTAGATTGGAGATTTGGATGAACACATGGGGATGTAGAGACCACTCGTTGTCCCCAAACCTCCTCGATAAGACATCTGCCTCTGTGTTCATCTTGCCTGGGAGATACATTGCCCTGAGGTCTACCAGGTTCCTCTCTGCCCAGAGCATTACAGGTTCCACTTCCCTCAGAAGTGTCTTGCTGTGGGTGCCCCCTTGTTTCTGAAGGTACGAGACCGCCACCTTGGTGTCCAAACATAGAAGTACTCTCTGTCCCTTGACCTGAGATGCAAAAGAGGTTAAGGCTAGAAATGCTGCCCTCATTTCTAGGACGTTGGACACTGTCCCTCTGGTGGGCAAGGACCATCTTCCCTGAATTCTCTGCAATGGGCACCCCACCCCTGGCCACTCGCATCTGACGTAATTGTGGACCATGAGTGGGAACCCAAATGATAGAGCCGGGAGAGATTCTCTGGATTCATCCACCAGTGTAATGACCACTGCTTATTAGCGTTGTTAAACGGATTGTCTGAGACAGATGTTGTCGTCTCCATTGCATTAAGAATCCCGTCTGGAAGTGTCTCAGATGCTAGTGAGACCATGGAACTAGAGGTATGCACGAGGACATCATGCCAATAAGGCTCAGACACTGCAAGGCTGATAGATGGGATCTCTATGACCTTGGATACCTTCTGAATGATGCCCTCCATCTTCATCTGGGGTAAAGAGACTGATCCTAGGAGCGTACCGAACATTGCCCCTAAGTAAACCATCTGCTGTGTTGAAACTAATTGGCTCTTCCGATGATTCACCAGCCACCCGAACTCCGACCACGACTGGAGAAGAATCTCCCTGTGGACTAAAAGGTGGCTCGAGTTTTTTTTTGACAGCAAGAGGATATCGTCCAGGTAGTGATAAATTCTTAACCCCCTCTCTCTCTCATAGGGGCCAAGACAGATATCAACACTTTTGTGAACACCAGAGGGTAGGTGCATAGCTCTAAGGGCAGAGCTTGAAATTACAGGTGGACATGACCCACTGCGAACCTTAAGTATTTTTGGAAGGATGGTAGAATAGGGATGTGGAGGTACGCATCCTGCAGGTCTATCGAGATTAATCAATCTCCTGGTTGTATGGTTTGTATGATCGTTTGGAGTGACTCCATCTTGAAGCTTTCGAGATGGATGTATTGATTTAGCTTTTTCAGATCTATTAGAGGTCTCCAGTCGCCTGTTTTTTTCTGCACCAGGAAAAGGGTGGAAGAAAAACCTGTAAAATCGATCTGATGGGGGGACAGGTATTGCTGCCCCTTGACGCTGCAGGGACTCCAAAAAAAAATTGGTTTAAGGCCAGTGCCTTCTGTGGGGAGGCTGGTAACTGTCTCTTTGAAGGACGTGTGAGGAGGCTGCTGAGAGAAAGTCCAGAAGTGACCGTACCGGATCGTTGCTAGGACCCATGGGTCTTGAAATTTGGAGGCACAGATGGGGAAAACGTTTTTTTTAACCGGGCTCCCACTGGGGGCGTTTCCTCCCCGCTGACGTCTGTCATGAAGATCCTGCCAGAAACCTAAACCCGGGCCGTCCCGGCCCTCAGATTCCACTGCGCATGCGCGCCCGGGCGCGTGCACGTGTACAGCCGTGCACAGGGAGACGGGCGCGCGCTCTAGTTAGCACCAGCCGGCCTATTTAAGCTTGACCTGTGCAGATGGTCTTTGCTGTCTGCTCTACAGCGTTGTGGTGTGTGAAACCTGATCCTGTTATATCTGTTCCATTGACCCGGCTTACCTTAGACTATCCAGCTTTCTGCCTGTACCCGACCCCGGCTTGTTGTGACCATTCTTCTGCCTGACCCATTGCACCTTGCTTCCAGTTTCATTCATGACCTGTCCTCCTTGATGAACTCTGGTTACCTGCATGGTCTTTCTCCAGTCTGCAGTCTGATCCCTGTAATGAACCTGATCACCTGTCTGTCTCCAGCCCATTCAGGGGTTCTGTTTCCTGTTCCCAGTCTGCTAAGCTATTGCCCAGACCCAGCCAGCTCTGCTAACCTGTTTACCTGTGAGCCTGCTTGTTAAAGATCCAGCCAGCTCTGCTAACCTGTTTACCTGTGAGCCTGCTTGTTAAAGATCCAGCCAGCTCTGCTAACCTGTTTACCTGTGAGCCTGCTTGTTAAAGATCCAGCCAGCTCTGCTAACCTGTTTACCTGTGAGCCTGCTTGTTAAAGATCCAGCCAGCTCTGCTAACCTGTTTACCTGTGAGCCTGCTTGTTAAAGATCCAGCCAGCTCTGCTAACCTGTTTACCTGTGAGCCTGCTTGTTAAAGATCCAGCCAGCTCTGCTAACCTGTTTACCTGTGAGCCTGCTTGTTAAAGATCCAGCCAGCTCTGCTAACCTGTTTACCTGTGAGCCTGCTTGTTAAAGATCCAGCCAGCTCTGCTAACCTGTTTACCTGTGAGCCTGCTTGTTAACGATCCTGCCAGCTCTGCTAACCTGTTTACCTGTGAGCCTGCTTGCTAAAGATCCTGCCAGCTCTGCTATCCTGTTTACCTGTGAGCCTGCTTGCTAGCTGTTGTCCAGATCCAGCCAACTCCGCTACCTGTTCCAGCTCATCAGTTTGTATCCAGTCTTCCCTGCTATCCAGGTTTTACCGTGTCCGCTAGCTGACTTGGTCACTCTGCCGGTCTGTTGATCCTGCCAGGCACCCGTGCTCCTCCTCACTCCTGGATCTCCTGTCCCCACACCAGGGAACCGGGAGTGGGAGACGCAAGGGAGGTCTCTCTCTGCAATCTCGGGCTCGCACCACCAGGTACGTGACAACGTCAAAAGGACTTTGTCCCCTCCTGGGGAGCAGTGAGGGACTTGTACTTTCTGGCTCCCAGAAAAGAAGTCTGGGTGCCTCTCCACGATTTCTTGTTGTCCCTAAAGGGACGAGACTGCCTGAAGTCTCTAGAATTTGATTGCCGGAATCGTGATAAATAGGCCTTTGTTCTCCGGACCTTCCTGTCCTGAGGAAGTAAGCCAGATTTGCCCCCTGTTACTCTGGAGATTACTTTGTCGAGTTTCTCAACAAACCAAGATTTTCCATCAAGGGAAATCTTGCATCAATTCTACTTTGATGCTAGATCGGCTGTCCAAGGCTTTAGCCATAAGGCCCGCTTTGCCATAACAGAGTTGCAGCATTGAATTGGCTGAACACCGGATTGTGTCAATTGCAGCTTCTCCCACGAAATCCGCCAACTTAAGCTCCTCCAGAGCTTTGATTATGTTGTCATCTTTGGGAACGTCTTGGTGCAGGGATGTCTCAATATTTTCCGTCCAAGCCCTGATGGCATTGGAAACAGATGTCAGCGCAATGGCTGGTCTGCAAGCCACCCCTGCTTCTAGATAGATGTATTGATCTAGACCTCAAATGGAGCTATCTAGGGGATCCTTGAAAGACGTTGAATCCTCCATTGGCATTGTTAAATTTTTTGCCAGACGCACTACAGCCGCATCAACCACAGTCATTGAACTGAGTATCCGAATCTGCCAGTGGATACATTTTGCATAAACGTGCTACAGAAAACTCTATCAGTTTTGTTCCACTCATCCTCTATGATCTCCCCCATTAATGGGAAGAAGATTTGGTTTCTCTTGAGGAATGAGAAATAGTTTTTTGATTTTTGAGGAGGCCCTTCCGGGTCTTCCCAGGCAATGTCGCTCCTCACCGCTTGTACAAAGGGTTGAACCAGGGAGAAATTGAAACCAGACGGTTCTGTATCATCTGAGGACTCCTCGGATGAATCTACCGGTGGGATTTGTTTAGCTGTTTTTCCTGATGGAGGCAAAGGAGTACTAACAGCTGATGGGCCCGAAATGTCGGGGTCCAAATCCAACACCTGGGCAGCTTGTGAAACCGGGTGAGCTGGAATCATGGCCGTCAGTTCAGAAAGAGAGTCTCTCATGGTTTGCTTAAGCAGGTCAACCACCTGCTGGCCTTCTAATTCCCGGTTAGCTGCGTAGTCCCTGAGACAGTCTCTGCAGACGAGCTTATCAGGGAGTGGAACCGCGCCACAGGCCCAACATTTTTTCCTTGACGCCCGCGGTGGAGGCGAAGGCGAATGACGACGTCTATAAGATCCTGATCTTCTGGAAGATTTATGATGAGAAGAGCGCGGTCTTCGCTCAGGACTATCGTCATTGTCATAGCGCCTTGAGGACTTTCTGGACCGCTTTGAAGGAACAGGGCTGAAACAAACAAAGTTTGTCAGTGGCGCACTCTTTTTTTTTTTTTTTTTTAAATACTCACGTACAGGTGGTCGACATACCTATTGGATATGAGAGGATCTTGGCTTTGTGACGAATGGCTCATGGTAAATAATGGGCAGGAGGATCAGCTGTAGTAAGGCGAAGTAAGAAGCAAAAAGAAATAGAGTCTATTTGCACACCAAATTTTTAAACGAAGTCAACGCAATAGGAGTGAGATAAAAGTATAAGGCTGGCCATACACTACCCAACCCCCGTCTATAGATCTCCCTCAGATCTATAAAAAAACATACAATATGTGGTCAAATCTAATCACCCCCAATTTGCATGCAATCAGGCAGGCCCCTGTACCACACAGTTGAAGGCAAACCTAATGGAAATCGAACAAGAAAATTGCATGGTGAATGGCCAGCTCCACACATACCTGTAATGCTGAAGTAATCTGGACTGCAGGGCATACACCTGATATGCAGAGCAGCCCTGAGTCCAATTTAGAGCCAACACTTTAAAGTTAAAAAGGGAGAGCAGCTTAATTAAAAAGGACCTACCTTATTACTGGCAAAAAAAAAAAGAAACAAAACCAAGGCCACGGCAAGAGAGTGAGAACCCTGAAGGGTAGTACAAAAAAGCTAGAGAAAAAAACTCAGAAATAGCAAGGAAAAGCCCGTTCTGCACATGTGCAGACCAGGAATAAATATCTTAAAGGGGACATTTTTTTTTTTTTTTTTAAACCTATAAACTTTAACCACCAGGGCTCAAAAGACATGGAAGCAAAAGGAAAACCTAACCTGACCAAGAAGGAAGAGAATCTGATCCTCCCGCCGTCATCACCAGCATTCGTTTTTCTGGAAATTCAGCAGACTGCGTTCCTATGAGGAAACTCTGCAAGACCCCAAAAGATCCTCAGAAGGGGTTCCCAGTCTTATCAGTGCATTGAGCGGTCCAAGAACAGGGACTGCGCACGGGAGAGGCTTAACCCGGCGGACGCTGCCGACTGCAGAGGTATGGACATACATACTGCTACTCTTCACCAGTCAAGAGGAATGAGGAAAAAAAGGAGAATGTTGGGGGAGGGGCTATGCCCTTTAATTTATGCTATTCACTAGTCCTGAAGGCGGAGTAGAGGCGGAGCTCTATCACATGTATGCTGCCATGGAGGCACCAGGAAATCTTATTTATTATTCTATATTATATTTATTATTATATATTATAATATGTATTATTCATTATTCCCTCTTTGTTCTCAAGTTTCTATGTGTCTATGAGACACTCACTTGTAACACAGAAAGTCAGTGTTACATTAAGGGCCACAGTAGATTTTTCCATACTTCCTTCACATGCTTACAGGGGCAGCTGCTGGAAGCTCAGTTTTTATTGATGTAAACCTCCAGAACTACACCTTCCAAAAGCCTTTTCCTTACAAATGGTGCATGGTCTTTGTAATCAAGGCAACATTCATATTTTGCTTGGAAGGAAATGAGTGTGTACATGTGAAGTGGGACAGAGAACGACAGGGATAGTTGAAGTTCTGCGGTCCAGCAAGCGAGGCTGGCAACACTGGTTGGAAATTCTGTGCAGCAAATGCAATATGTTGTCATCCCAAACAAAATTTTAGGTGCAAAATGAATTTCTGAAGGATCAACAAGTATTTTTCGGTATTTGCAGAGTTTTTAAAGGGAAAAACATGGAGAAATGTGCATGCATTAGAGACATGTACCAATTTTTTTTTTTTTTTACTTTTATACACATTGTGGGGGGAGGATGAATATGGCTGTATCAAATTCAGAGCTCCCTTTAGTGGATAATCTATATCAGCCCTCAATATTTCCACTCGCCTGCTCGCATTAGTCGAGTGGAAATATATTGAGGGCGAGTGTGGACAGGGCCAGCAGTAAAGTATGAATCCCCAGCCATTTGCTAAGGATTCCATACTGTCTGTTAACTGTCCCACCTGTTTGCGACGCATTCCGTCTCAACTGTGCAGTCCTGAGAATGTATAGCCAGTGCCCCCTTGCCCCACAAAGCCCCACAGAGCAGGCATTTAAATGTGAACAGTACAGCCACCTGGGACCATCCCTCCCCACCTCCCTTCTGCTGCACATCTAAGGACTGGGGCAGTGCATGTCTCCTGGCAGTCCTCGGCAAGGCAGTCCTAAGTGGGTGGGCTCAAACCCTCTCTGTCTCACCCTCTGGTGACCTGTGGCTGCAGGAGAATGGTAACAATAATGACAGTGTGCTGTTATTGGAAGCAGTACATGTGCTTGAGGGGGTTGGAGGCATTGGTATGATGGGGGATTTAACAAGAGGTGTGCTGGGAGGAAGGATGGGGGGGGGGTTGAAAGTATAGATGTACTGGATTGGGGGGAGGGATTGTAAGCATAGGTTTTAATCATACCTATGCCTGCAGTATCATCCCCCCCCAATCCATAGTACCTATGCCTCCAATTCCACCCCCCTCCCCACAATCCATCATACCTATGCCTCCAATTCCACCCCCTCCCCCAATCTATCATACCTCTGCGTTTAAATCCACCCTCTCCCCTCCAATCTATAATACAGTATGATAGATTGGGGGGGGGGGTGGAATTGGAGGCATAGGTATGATGGATTGGGGGGTGGTGGAATTTGAGGCATAGGTATGATAGATTGGGGGGGTGGGATTGGAGGCATAGGTATGATAGATTTGGGGAGGGGGGGTAGAATTGGCATTATAGGTTTCATGGATTGGGGGGGGGAGGGAGGTGTATTTGGAGGCATAGGTATGATAGATTAGGAGGGGGGAAATTGGAGACATAGGTATGATGGATTGGGGGGGGGGGGTGGAATTGGAGGCATAGGTATGATAGATTAGGAGGGGGGGAAGTTGGAGGCATAGGTATAATGGATTGGGGGTGGGGAGTTAAATTGGAGGCATAGGTATGATGGATTGGGGGGAGGGGGGTGGAATTGAAGGCATATGTATGGTTGGTTGGGGGTGAATATTGAATGCATAGATGCGCTGGATTTGTGGGGGGGGGGGGGGGGTTGAAGGCATAGGTGTGCTGGGGAGGATGGAAGACGAGGGGTGCTAGGGGGTTGTTAAAAGCACAGGTGTGCTGGGGGGGGGGGGGGTATTGGAGGCAGAGATATGCTGGGAAGAGGAATTAAAGGTAGAGGTGTGCTAGGGGGAGGGGGGATTTGGGACAAAGCTGTGCTGGAGAGGGGAGGCATTGGAGGACTGGGGAAGAAGTTGGAGGTAGAGGTGTACTGGGGGAAGCGTTGGAGGTAGAGGTGTACTGGGGGAAGTGTTGGAGGTAGAGGTGTACTGGGAAGGCATTGGGGGTAGAGGTGTACCGGGGGATGCGTAGGAGGTAGAGGTGTACTGGGGAGGCGTTGAAGGTAAAGTTGTACTGGGGGAGGCATTGGAGGTAGAGGTGTACTGGGGGAGGCATTGGAGGTAGAGGTGTTCTGGGGGAGGCAAAACAATACCAGAGAAATTAATATTGTTAAAGTTGTTGCTGTTAATATTTATTTTTGTAACTTAATTCTGAATAAAACATTTAATAGTGTAATTTCATGAGATAATTTACGAGGGCATGTTTAAGGGCAGAATTAGGGGCGGGGCAGGGTAGGGGTTAGGTGGGGCAACTGGTGGCGGGTAACTTTTAAGGCCTGGCTAGTAGCTCAGGACTTGAAATTTTGAGCCTTGATCTATATTTCATACAATAACAGTGTAAAAAAAAAGCATCTAAAGATGTGGCTTCAAAAATTACTTTAAGGTAAACACTGCAATAATAATAACAGGAAATAGGTGCTCACTGGAAATACAATATACTTTCCCTTTAACTTTTCTAAAAACTCCTGCAATAGTTATGAAGACCCGTGGGGGCAAATGCAATTTGCCTACATACTGAAGCAGTCTTATTAAAATTGAGCTACAAATGCATAATTCATTTGGATACTGCAGGACACCCTGAATACTGCTATACAGCTTACAAGTGTACACTGCGATAATACAGTCTTAGTGACTCTTGCAGAATGAAAATGTTCAACATAAATATTGTTTTGCAAGAACAATATTCAGTCAACTGAGAGCCGAATGAACATCAGGAGCAAAATCATAGAACAAAGTGCTTCTTTATGAAATAAACCACCTACCTGCCCCACTTTTCCCCAGCTAAACCAAGGCTAGGTACATAACTTAAAGGGGTTGTAAACCCTTGTGTTTTTTCACCTTAATGCATCCTATGCATTAAGGTTAAAAAACACCTGGCAGTGACCAGCCACCCAGCCCCCCCCCCCCCGTTTTACTTACCTGAGCCCCATATTTCTGTCGCTCTCCCTCTCTCCATGGGGTCCCGGCTCTTGTTTGTTTGCCCTTCTTTGTACTCGCTCCATTTCCAGTACATCCTTCCTGAGGACTGGTGCCCAGAACTGGACAGCATACTCTAGGTGCGGCCGGACCAGAGTCCTGTAGAGCGGGAGAATTATCATTTTATCTCTGGAGTTAATCCCCTTTTTAATGCATGCCAATATTCTGTTTGCTTTGTTAGCAGCAGCTTGGCATTGCATGCTAATGCTGAGCCTATAATCTACTTGGACCCCCAGGTCCTTTTCCATCCTAGATTCCCCCAGAGGTTCACCCCCTAGTGAGTAGATTGCATTCATATTTTTGCCACCCAAATGCATTATTTTAAATTTTTCTACATTAAACCTCATTTGCCATGTAGTTGCCCACCCCATTAATTTGTTCAGATCTTCTTGCAAGGTTTTCACATCATGTGGAGAAGTTATTGCCCTGCTTTGCTTAGTGTTGTCTGCAAATACAGAGATCAAGTTGTTTACCCCATCCTCCAGGTCATTTATGAACAAATTATACAGGATTGGTCCCAGCACAGAACCCTGGGGGAACCCACTTCCCACCCCCGACCATTTTGAGTATTCCCCCTTTATCACCACCCTCTGAACTCACCCTTGTAGCCAGTTTTCAATCCATGTACTCACCCTATGGCCCATGCCAACAGACCTTACTTTGTACAGTAAACATTTATGGGGAACTGTGTCAAATGCTTTTGCAAAGTCCAGATACACCACGTCTACGGGCCTTCCTTTATCTAGATGGCAGCTCAACTCCTCATAGAAGGCTAATATATTGGTTTGGCAAGAACGATTCTTCCTGAATCCATGCTGATTACTGCTAATGATACTGTTTTCATTACTAAAATCTTGTATATAGTCTGTTATCATCCCCTCCAAGAGCTTGCATACTATTGATGTTAGGCTAACTGGTCTGTAATTTCCAGGGATGTATTTTGTCCCTTTTGTAAATATTGGTTCTACATTGGCTTTTCTCCAATCAGCTGGTACCATTCCAGTCAGTAGACTGCAAAAAATTAGGAACATTTTAGGAATTAGGAACATGGCCCTAAGAGCCATGTAGGTCCCTCTCCTGGCCCTTCTAGACTCAAGAGAATTCTATAAGCAACTTGAGGGTGCTAGGTGCTCCCCCTGTAGTGAAAGATCTGACTGTGTTTGAAAAGTGAGGAACAAGTGCTACTAATGTGACTCTGTTGGATAGTGACGACAATAATGACAGTTGATGCAAATGTAAACTTTAAGTTGGAGCATATGTAAACTTATTTTTGATTTTTTTTTGACATAACTGGTATTTATTAACTTATTAACACACTCTTATCTTTACTTTTAAAGTAGTTGTAAAACAAAAAGTAAACAAAGCATATCCTACTATTATGTATACTTGCCTCAATCTAAAGCTCTGAGTGTGATTCCTGTCTGCTCTGTCCTCCCTCTACCATCTGCATGAATCACTTCTGCTCATTAACTTCTAATGCCGACGTAACACAAATAATCGGCCCCACTGCACTGGGCTTTTTGCCGTGAGGCTGCATATTTTCTCTTTGTGCTGGGAGCGTGCCGCACAGCACGCTCCAAGCACAGAGACTGATCCGGTTACTGTGAAGCCAGACCCTGTGTTTCTCTCTGTGAATGGAGAGGAAAGATATATCCTTGCAGAAAGAGAAAAAAAAAAGTGTGTGTAAAAAAAATGAAAATAAATAAATATAAAAAAAATAAAATAAAAAATACCTAGCTCAAGGTTTGATCTAGATATGTGCCAGGGTTAGTGTTTGGCCCCTTTCACATGGGCTTGTCCATGTACGGATTCCACTTTCCTCAGCAGGGATCGATCCGCTGATCCCTGCTGAGCAGGCGGATTACAGATCCGTCTCCGCTCACTATGCGGAGATGGACCTGTCAAAACCCTGCTGTCCTCTATGAAGATTGGATAAAAACGGACCGCTTGTCCATTTTCATCCGATCAGATCTGATCCGATTCTCCAGACGGATGGAAAATAGTTTTTCCAGCCGTCTAGATTTCACGGACAGGATCGGATCGGATAGCGGCAGATGTCAGCAGACATGTCCCTGCTGACATTCGCCGCTCCACAGAGGTGCATGGAGCGTCATGACAGGCGGACCTGATCAGAAAGCCTGTGCTAAAGGGGCCTTTGGGTCAAGTAAGGGTCAAAGGTCAAGGTCAGGGTCAATATTTTTTGGGCAGGATTTTATGTTATTTAATTTTTTTAATTTTAAAGAGCAAAATGCACACTGTTGTTTCTGGGCTGTACTTTGGGTCCAAACAACAAATTACATACACATACTGTATGTCAGGGGTGCCCAACAAGTGGCCTGGGGGCCACATGTGGCCCGCGGAGCCTTCTGATGTGGCCCGCGACCTCCTGCTTTGGGATAGCAGGTTCTCAAGCCCAGATCATGGGTTGCTGACCCACCATCCCAGAGCATCAGAGTTTTAAATGAAGCCAGTGGTAGAGGAAGCAAGTGGCTGTGGAGGGAGCAGAGTTGCATTTGCCAATGCATCCTGTATAGCACCGACTCCTGTCCCAAGCGGAGTGATACCAAATGCATTCTGCCTGGGACAGGAACAGCCAGCGATACCTGAATGGAAGACTGTTATTAAAGGTAAGTTTATTACTAAAAGCAGTGTATATATTGGCATATCTGTTCTGCAGTGGTTACTGGGCTGCTTTCAAACGGATCCGCAGGTGCAGCGCATTGCACATTCGGGTTACCTGCACTGAGCAGTGATGTAAGTAACTGAGTTAAAATAAACTGAGTTACGTAACTCAGTTACTTTAGAGGGTAACTAGTAATCTAACGAATTACTTTTCCCCTCATGGTAACTCAGTTACCATTACTTTGGCTTAGTTACCCCAATTACATCTACCGCCACTAGATGGCAGTAGTGTAATTCCGGTGTCCTGCCGAAAAAGTTCCCCCGCCGGATAAGGACCCCCTGTACTGCGCAGGCGCAGGGCTTGCGCAGTACGAAGGACTACGGAGCTTCCCGAAAATTGCCAAACCTAAACAGCTCTGAGTGAAATCTACACCGCGAAGGTGCAGTTAACATGTAATTGTACGAGGCGATGCCGCACGCTCCTGATGCTCGTGCTACTCTGCAAGGGGCGTCTATCGTGTAACTAAGGGGCGGGTCTAGTATTACTGTAACCAAGGGGCGCATTTATTATTATTGTTATATATCGAGCTCTGCCCATTAATTTAACATTCGCCCTCTTCTGTAGCCATCCGCCCCTTACACGATATAATAATAATAGACCCGCCCCTTGCTTACACGCTATAACAGATCTGCCCCTTGGTTAGAGTAATAATAGAGCAGCCCCTTGGTTACACGATATATAACAATAATAATAAATGCGCCCCTTGGTTACAGTAATACTAGACCCGCCCCTTAGTTACACGTATAGAATATTTAAAAAAAAAAGTCACAGTTACTTTGCTGAGTAACTAATTACTTTTCCAATGTAGTAACTGAGTTACTAACTCAATTACTTTTTGGGAGAAGTAATTTGTAACGTAACTAATTACTTTTTTAAAGTAAGATGACCAACACTGGCACTGAGTCATAGACTTCTGTTATCTGCAGGTTTGGTGCGCTTTCAGAGAGTGCACCACACCTGCAGGATATAATAGACATTGATGGCAAAGTGCAGCTAACCTGCAGGAAAGCCACAGGTGCACTGTACTGCACCCGCAGTGCAGGTAAACTGCTGCACATCAGTGTGAAAGCAGCCTTAGGCCCCTTTCACATGATCGGTTCAACCTACGCAGACCCTCCATTCACCTCTATGGAGCAGCAGATGTAAACGGACTTGTGTCCATTTGCACCCACCTACCTCCAATCCGATCCACTAAAAAAAAAAAAAAACAGAAGGGGATCCGTCCCTTTCCATCTGGTTGGATCGGATAGGGGGGCCCACAGAGTAGAGTGGGCTGTGTCCATGTTCGGTCTGAATATACAGAGCAGACACGGATCTGTCTTCTGTCCGCTCCACTTATTGTGGACAAGTTACCAAGTCGCTTAAGTGGCCCTCGCTCTTCAAAAGGTTGGGCACCCCTGCTGTATGTGGTATCGCTGTGATCGTCAGGAGCAGGCTAATTTATTTTGGGTTGTTCTTTGGTGGTAGGTTATGGTATTAACAAGAAGTATAGATCTACATTTAAAAAAATTAATGTTTTGATAAAGAAAATCAGGAGCTATCCATAACCATTTATCACCAAATTAAAGCCCAATTTGTCCTGAAAAAAACAAGATATAATTCACCTGCATGTACAAAGTAGTTGTGATTATATGTATGGTTTTACTAACACATGTCAAAGTTGCAAAATTGTGGTTAGGCATTAAGATTTGTTTTACCAGGGAATCCCAGGGGATGGCACCCCTTCCACCACACAGCAGGTGGATTGACAGCATCAGCTGTGCATGTTTTCCTATTAGTCTATTCGTTTTCCTATTAGTCTGTCACATCACTACACTCATGTCTCAGATTACACTTAGCACTCCTGTTTGACCTGTGCAGTGTGTGACAGATAGGGATGGGCCCGGTGTTCGATTCGAACCCACGTTTGAATCGAACATCGGGCGTTCGACCGCTCGTCGAGCCCAGAACTATTTGGGCTGTTCGCATCAAATTCGTGTGATGCGAACGGCCCACATTGCACTGCGCCAGTCGCAGTGCATTGGTGGCTCATGATTGGCCAAGCATGCACTGTGACCCCGCATGCTTGGCCAATCATAGAGCCAGCGGCAAGGAGAGCAATAATTGGCCACAGGCAGGATGCCTGTGGCCAATTATAGCTCAGGGGGTTTAGTACACGCCCCACACTATAAAAGGCCGTCGTGCCGGTGGCCTAGTGTAGTGTGTCCCGGCGTTAGTGAGTGACTGTGTCAGTCACATTAGCTGCTGTGATTCATCTGCATTGCTGACAGCATTGTATCCATGTTGTGCACTGCTGCTGACAGTATCTGCTGTGTTATACATTCTGCTGTGCTGACTGCTGAGTGGTGACATTATCTGCTGTGATTCTGGGGATTAGTCTAGTGTGTGCGTGCTGTTAGTACAGCATTGCAGTATCACATTAAACCACCTTTACCCTTCTGGCCTGTTGTCATCTAAGGCAGCCAGCCAGGCATTTGCAGGAGCTAGCGTGTGTGTGTGTGCTGTGTGAGTAGAGCACAGCACACATTAAACCATCTCAGCCTCTATCTGCCCTAAGGCCCTGTTCTTGTAGAGGAATATTAGGGGTAAAAAGAAAAACAAATATACAATAAGAGAACAATACGTAAAATATGACATAGTCGAATGTAACATTGGATCGAAGGCATCCCGAGGCGTGGGAACGTCGACCGCCATTCAAACGGGGGGGGGGGGGGGGAAAAGGGGGAAAAAAGAAAGAGAAGAGGGGAAGTGATAGCCAGCAGAAAAGAAAAAAGGGGGGGGTTTTATGGAAAAGAGGGGGGTTTTTTTGTTTGTGTGGGGTGAGTAGATAGGAAATGAGATTTGGGTGAGACAGGATAGGGAGAACGTGAGAAGAAAGAAGAAGGAGAGATAAGAGAAGAATTATTATTCAGCGGAGTGAAAAGGTGTGCATTATGGGAACGAGTGCAAATTAATCAATTGCATAGTGAGTGTGGTGTGTGTTTGTGCTGTGGGAGTAGAGCACAGCATATATAGAAAAATTATTATCAATGAATAACCACCTTATGTGCCTCTATCTGCCCTAAGCCTTTTAAGGGTTGCACCTCCACACTCATCCCAGGCATTTTGCATGCCAGGCATTTGCAGGAGCTAGCGTGTGTGTGTGTGCTGTGGGAGTAGAGCACAGCACACAATAAACCACCTTAGCCTCTATCTGCCCTCCCCTAAGGCCCTGTTGTCATCTAAGGCAGCCAGCCAGGCATTTGCCATTTGCAGGAGCTAGCATGTGTGTGTGTGCTGTGTGAGTAGAGCACAGCACACAATAAACCACATCAGCCTCTATCTGCCCTAAGGCCCTGTTGTTGTCATCTAAGGCAGCCAGCCAGGCACTTGCAGGAGCTAGCGCGTGTGTGTGTGTGCTGTGTGAGTAGAGCACAGCACACAATAAACCACTTCAGCCTCTATCTGCCCTAAGGCCCTGTTGTTGTCATCTAAGGCAGCCAGCCAGGCATTTGCAGGAGCTAGCGTGTGTGTGTGCGCTGTGTGAGTAGAGCACAGCACACAATAAACCACCTCAGCCTCTATCTGCCCTAAGGCCCTGTTGTTGTCATCTAAGGAAGCCAGCCAGGCATTTGCAGGAGCTAGCGTGTGTGTGTGCGCTGTGTGAGTACAGCACAGCACACAATAAACCACCTCAGCCTCTATCTGCCCTAAGGCCCTGTTGTTGTCATCTAAGGCAGCCACCACCTCAGCCTCTACCTGCCCTAAGGCCCTGTTGTTGTCATCTAAGGCAGCCACCACCTCAGCCTCTATCTGCCCTAAGGCCCTGTTGTTGTCATCTAAGGCAGCCACCACTTCAGCCTCTATCTGCCCTAAGGCCCTGTTGTTGTCATCTAAGGCAGCCATCTGCAGGAGTTAGTGTGTGTGCTGTGTGACTCCAGCACAATATACACTACCCACTACAATGCCTGGAAGACCGACAAGGAGAGGCAGACAGTCCCGAGGCAAGAAAACAGGGCAAGCAGGCTCTGTGTCTAGAGACAACAGTGCTGGTCGTGGACGTGGTGCATCGTCATCAGCACGTGGCCATGGGACACGCTTGTCCTTTTTTTCGGCAGCTGGACATGTTGAGCCGCATCATGCCGAAGGCTTGGTAGAGTGGATGACCAAGCCCTCCTCATCCTCCTCATCCTCTCTCACCCAGGCTCAGGGTACTGGCAAAGCAGCTGCCAACGCGTACTCAATGGCATCATCAGGCACCCCTTCCCTAGACCCACCCTGTCCTCCTGAGGAGTCCCCCGAACTGTTTGAGCACAGTGTTGGGTACATGCTCCAGGAGGATGCCCAGCGTTTTGAAGGCTCAGTTGATGATACCCAGCTAGAGGAAGGCAGTCTAGTCAGCGCAGAGTGAGGGGATGCTCAAGGACAGCAATCTGGCAGTCATGTTCCACCAGCTGCAGCTTACTGCCAGGTTTGCTCCAGTGGTGAAGAGGGAGGGGATGATGAGGTCACTGACTCCACGTGGGTGCCTGAAGGGAGAGAGGAGGAGGAGGAGGAGGCAGCACATGTCCAATGAGGCAGGATGCCCTGCGGGGGCCAGCTTGAGGCCAGCACACCAACTGAATCACACCGCAGAGCTCCGCCTGTGCACGTTATTACAAAAGTTCTTTGGTGTGGGCCTTTTTTGAGACGAGTACATTAGATTGCACCACTGCTATTTGCAACATATGTCTCAAGCGTATCTCACGTGGCCAAAACATCAGCCGCTTGGGCACCACAAGCATGACCAGACATATGTCGACCTGCCATGCAGCTCGTTGGCAAGCGCACATTAAAGACCCACACCAAAGAACAGAGTGGACCTCTCCTTGCTCCTCATCAGCTGGGATCTCCAACCCAACTATACCTTCAGTCCTCTCTGAAAGCTGCACTGAGAGGAATGAAGGTGTAGAATTAGGTGTGTCACAGCCAAGTCAAGTACTTGCGGGCACTCTGCTAGCAGTACACCGACGTCCGATTGTACCAGGCAAATTTCCCTGCCCCAGCTGCTGGTCCGTCGAAAGGAGTTTACTCCCAGCCATCCACATGCCCAGTGGTTGAATTCTAGCTTGGCTAAATTGCTAGCACTTCAACTGCTGCCTTTTCAGTTGGTAGACTCGGCCCCCTTCCGTGAGTTTGTTCAATGTGTGGTTCCTCAGTGGCAGGTTCCCAAACGCCACTTTTTCTCAAGGAAGGCGATTCCGGCTCTCTACCGGCATGTGGAAGGCAATGTCCATGCCTCGCTGGACAGGGCGGTCAGCGGTAAGGTGCATATTACTGCTGACTCATGGTCCAGCAGGCATGGACAGGGACGTTACCTGTCTTTCACGGCCCATTGGGTCACTCTTTTGGCAGCTGGGAAGGATGCAGGACAAGGTGCAGTAGTGTTGGAGGTTGTTCCGCCACCACGCCTCCAAAATGCTACTACTGGTTGTGACACACCTCTCTCCTCCACCCCCTCCTCTTCTTCTTCCTCCATGGCTCTGTCCTCGGAACCAGCGGTGCTCCGTAGGCATCCAAGGGGCTACGCAAGTACGCAGGCAAAAATATGCCATGCCGTGCTTGCGCTGGTGTGTTTGGGGGACAGGAGCCACACTGGGGCAGAGGTTCTGTCAGCTCTGCAGGGGCAGGCCGAGAGGTGGTTGACGCCATGCCAGCTTAAGCCAGGAATGGTGGTTTGTGACAATGGCACCAACCTCCTCTCTGCCCTGCGACAGGGACAGCTGACCCATGTGCCCTGTATGGCTCACGTCCTTAACCTGGTGGTGCAGCGGTTCTTGGGCAGGTACCCAAGCTTACAGGATGTCCTGAGGCAGGCCAGGAAAGTCTGTGTGCATTTCCGCCGATCATATAATGCCAGTGCTCGGCTGGCTGAGCTGCAAAAGGAGTTGAACCTGCCCAAGAACCGCCTTATATGTGACATGCCCATCAGGTGGAACTCAACGTTGGCCATGCTGCAGCGACTGCACAAGCAGCAGGGGGCCATCAATGAGTACCTGTGCGACTACGGCACCAGGACAGGGTCAGGGGAGCTCAGATTTTTTTCCCCACGCCAGTGGAGCATGATCAGGGATGCATGCACTGTCCTGTCACCATTTGAGGAGGCCACGAGGATGGTGAGCAGTGACAGTGCATGCATCAGTGACACTGTACCTCTTGTCCACCTGTTGGAGCATACGCTGCGTGGGATAATGGACAGGGCACTTGAGGCAGAACAGAGGCAGGAAGAGGAGGACTTCCTTGCCTCTCAAGGCCCCTTTTATCCAGACAGTGTTCCTTCTCTCCCACCCATCACACAGGAAGAGGAGGAGGAGGAGGAGGATTGTGTCAGCGTGGAGGTGGAGCCTGGCACTCAGCATCAGCAGCAGCAGTCTTTTAGGAATGATTTACAGTCCCAACAAACCAGTGGACTTGTACGTGGCTGGGAGGAGGTGGCTGTGGATCATGTCATCCTCAGTGACCCAGAAGACTCGGGACCGAATGCCTCACGCTAACCTACGTTGCATGGCCTCCCTGATCCTGCAAAGCCTGCAGAAGGATCCTCGTATTCTTCGGATCAAGGAGAGGAACCATTACTGGCTGGCCGCTCTCCTTGATCCACGGTACAAGGGTAAGGTTGCGGACCTTATCTTGCCGTCGCAGAGGGAGCAGAGGATGAGACATCTCCGGGAGGCCTTGCAGAAAGGTCTGTGCACCGCGTTCCCAGAGACTGGGAGGTTACAAACTCCTGGTCCTGGACGACGAGTTGCTGAGGCTTCGGTCAGTAGCAGAAGGAGCGGTGGGGAAGGTGGACGTCTGACCGATGCGTTCAGACAATGTTTTAGTCCGCAGCCCCAAGGTATGATCAGTTCCAGCAACCATCGCCAGCGTCTGATATACATGGTGCAGGAATACCTAGGGGCAAGGTCAGACTTGGACACCTTTCCCACCGAAAATCCTCTGGCTTACTGAGTAGACATGGGAACCGTCAAAAAATTTGTTTCGTTTTGTTTCGTTTAAAAAAAAAATCGTAATTCGTGTACGAAATTCCGTTCGAATTCGTACGAAATACGAATTTCGTATGAATCGTTAAAAAATTTCGAATCGTTACGAATCGTTAATAATCACTCGCGGCTAATGAATTGCCGGTTCCCGTAACACAGAGAACAATTCGAATCCAACTACCAAATATTGAATTTCAACTAATACGAAAGAAATTATTATAGCGGATATAACGGAAGATTCGAATGATTCGAATGAATTTTGAGATTCAGTATATCTAATATAGAGAACTGTCCCTGCACAAAGTGTAATTTTTACAGGGAAAAAAAGCTATTTAAAATCACTCGCGGCTAATGAATTGTCGGCTCCGTAACACAGAGAACAGTCATTCATTCAAAGTCATTGATAAAAAAAAAAAAAAAAAAGCGTGGGGGTCCCCCCCAAATTCAATAAACAGGCCCTTCACAGGCCACTTCAAATTAAAAAAAAAATAATGTGGGGTCCCCCCTAAATATCCATACCAGACCCTTCAGGTCTGGGATGGATTTTAAGGGGGACCCGGCCCAAAAAAAAAAAAAAATGGCGTGGGGTCCCCCTCAAAATCCATACCAGACCCTTTATCCGAGCACGCAACCTGGCAGGCCGCAGGAAAAGAGGGGGGGACGAGAGGGCCCCCCTTCTGAACCGTACCAGGCCACATGCCCTCAACATTGGGAGGGTGCTTTGGGGTCCCCCCAAAGCACTTTGTCCCCATGTTGATGAGGACAAGGGCCTCATCCCCACAACCCTGGCCATTGGTTGTGGGGGTCTGCGGGCAGGGGGCTTATCGGAATCTGGAAGCCCCCTTTTACAAGGGGACCCCCAGATCCTGCCCCCCCTTGGTGAAATGGTAAGGGGTACCCCCTAACATTTCACCAAAAAAGTGACAAAAATTGTAAAAATGACAGGAGACGTTTTTTTTACAATTCCTTTATTAAAATCTTCTTTCTTCTTTCTTCTGGTCTTCCTTCTTCCTTTCTTCATCCTTCGGTTTCTTCATCTTCTCCTTCCATCGTCTTTCATCTTCTTCTTCCTCCGATCCTCTTCTTCTTGCTCTGGTCTTCTTGTCCGTCATCTTCTTCCATGGCGTCAGTGTCTCTTCTGGGCCGCTCCACGCAATGGGAGGCTCCCGCTGTGTGAGGCTTTGCTGCGTCTGACAGGACTTTTATAACGGAGGGCACCTGGTGACCCCGCCCCCCTCTGACGCACAGGGACATCATGGGGACTTCCCTATGGCTTTCCCCATGACGTCAGAGTGGGGGGGGGTCACCAGGTGCCCTCCGTTATAAAAGAGCTGTCAGACACAGTGAAGCCTCACACAGCGGGAGCCTCACATTGCGAGGAGTGGCCCAAGAAGAGACGCCGACGCCATGGAAGAAGATGCCGGACGAGAAGACCAGAGCAAGAAGAAGCGGATCGGAGGAAGAAGAAGATGGAAGAAGATGGAAGAAGATGCCGGAAGGAGAAGATGAAGAAACCGAAGGATGACGAAAGAAGAAGGAAGACCAGAAGAAAGAAGATTTTAGTAAAGGAATTGTCAAAGACCATCTCCTGCCATTTTTGTCACTTTTTTGGTGAAATGGTAGGGGTACTTTTGTACCCCCTTACCATTTCACACAGGGGGGGGGCCGGGATCTGGTGGTCCCCTTGTTAAAGGGGGCTCCCAGATTCCGATAAGCCCCCCGCCCGCAGACCCCCACAACCAATGGCCAGGGTTGTGGGGATGAGGCCCTTGTCCTCATCAACATGGGAACAAGGTGCTTTGGGGGGTCACAGACCCCCACAGCACCCTCCCAATGTTGGGGGCATGTGGCCCGGTACAGTTCAGGAGGGAGGGGGGGCGCTCTCGTCCCCCCTCTTTTCCTGCGGCCTGCCAGGTTGCGTGCTCGGATAAAGGGTCTGGTATGGATATTTAGGGGGACCCCTACGTCATTTTTTTTTTTTTTTTTGAAGCGGGGGTTCCCCTTAATATCCATAGCAGACCTGAAGGGGTTATTGAATTTGGGGGGACCCCACGCTTTTTTTTTTATCAATGACTTTGAATGAATGACTGTTCTCTGTGTTACGGAGCCGACAATTCATTAGCCGCGAGTGATTTTAAATAGCTTTTTTTCCTGTAAAAAATACACTTTGTGCAGGGACAGTTCAAATTCAATAACCAGGCCCTTCAGGTCTGCTATGGATATTAAGGGGAACCCCCGCTTCAAATTTAGAAAAAAAAATGACGTAGGGGTCCCCCTAAATATCCATACCAGACCCTTCAGGTCTGGGATGGATTTTAAGGGGAACCCCCCGGCCAAAAAAAAAAAATGGCGCGGGGTCCCCCTCAAAATCCATACCAGACCCTTATCTGAGCACGCAACCTGGCAGGCCGCAGGAAAAGAGGGGGGACGAGACCGGCCCCCCTCCCTCCTGTCAGACGCAGCAAAGCCACACACAGCGGGAGCCTCCCATTGCGAGGAGCGGCCCAAGAAGAGACGCCGACACCATGGAAGAAGATGCCGGACGAGAAGACTAGAGCAAGAAGAAGCGGATCGGAGGAAGAAGAAGATGGAAGAAGATGCCGGAAGGAGAAGATGAAGAAAACCGAAGGATGAAGAAAGGAAGAAGGAAGACCAGAAGAAAGAAGAATTTAATAAAGGGATTGTCAAAGACCGTCTCCTGTCATATTTACAATTTTTGTCACTTTTTTGGTGAAATGGTAGGGGTACTTTTGTACCCCCTTACCATTTCACACAGGGGGGGCCGGGATCTGGGGGTCCCTTTGTTAAAGGGGGCTTCCAGATTCCGATAAGCCCCCCGCCTGCAGACCACAACAACCAATGGCCAGGGTTGTGGGGACGAGGCCCTTGTCCTCATCAACATGGGGACAAGGTGCTTTGGGGGGGACCCCAAAGCACCCTCCCAATGTTGAGGGCATGTGGCCTGGTACGGTTCAGGAGGGGGGGCGCGCTCTCGTCCCCCCTCTTTTCCTGCGGCCTGCCAGGTTGCTTGCTCGGATAAAGGGTCTGGTATGGATTTTGAGGGGGACCCCACAGCATTTTTTTTTTTTGGCCGGGGTCCCCTTAAAATCCATCCCAGACCTGAAGGGTCTGGTATGGATATTTAGGAGGGACCCCACGTCATTTTTTTAAAAAAAATTTGAAGTGGGGTTCCCCTTAATATCCATAGCAGACCTGAAGGGCCTGGTTATTGAATTTGGGGGGATCCCCACGCTTTCTTTTTTTATCAATGACTTTCAATGTATGACTGTTCTCTGTGTTACGGGAGCCGACAATTCATTAGCCGCGAGTGATTTTAAATAGCTTTTTTTCCTTCAAAAATGACACTTTGTCATTCGAATCATTCGAATTCATTCGAATCATTCGTTATATCCGCTATAATAATTTCTTTTGTATTAGTTGAAATTCTATATTTGGTAGTTGGATTCGAATAATTCGGAGCCGAAATTCGTAAACGGAATTTCGTATTCCGTACAGAATTCGTATTTGCAAAAATTCGTACTACGGATTCGTACGAATGTACGAATTTTGAAAAATTCGTACGAATTTCGAATTCGTACGAAACTAATCGCACATGTCTATTACTGGGTCTTGAGGATGGATCACTGGCCAGAGCTTGCACAGTATGCAATTGAGCTACTGGCCTGTCCTGCATCCAGCGTTCTTTCCGAACGCACATTCAGTGCTGCTGGAGGCTTTGTCACCGATCACAGGGTGCGCCTGTCCACCGACTCGGTTGATCGACTGACCTTCATAAAGATGAATCAGTCTTGGATCACCACCAGCTACCAGGCACCTGAAGCTGATCTAACTGAATAATTTATAATGTCACATCCCTTCAAGACTGCCTATGCTGATGCTGAGTGACTGTCCTGTTATGTTGACTGACTATCCTCTTCCTCCTCAATGATCCTGATGATATCTTGGAAGAACATTTTTGTTTCTGGGTGCCACCACCAGTGCCTAAGGCCCAATTTTTCAGCCCCTGTTTAACAGGGGCGTGTAATTAAAAATTTTTAAGCAATGCTTCGCAACTGGTCTGATTGCTGTGCTCCAAGTACAGTATCTGTGAGGGGTTGCAGTGTTGTGGCACCAGCACCAGTGCCTAAGGCCCAATTTTTCAGCCCCTGTTTAACAGGGGCGTGTAATTACAATTTTTTATGCAATGCTTTGCAACAGGTCTCATTGCTGTGCTCAGAGTACAGTATCTGTGAGGTGTTGCAGTGTTGTGGCACCAGCACCAGTGGCTAAGGCCCAATTTTTCAGCCCCTGTTTAACAGGGCGTGTAATTACAATTTTTTAAGCAATGCTTCGCAACAGGTCTGACTGCTGTGCTCCAAGTGCAGTATCTGTGAGGGGTTGCAGTGTTGTGGCACCAGCACCAGTGCCTAAGGCCAAAATTTTCAGCCCCTGTTTAACAGAACGTGTAATTACAAATCTTGATCTAATAATTCTCAGCAGGGCCCATTTCTGCGCCCACCAAGAGTAACTGTGAGGGCTTACAGTGTTGTGGCAACACCGTCCACCACCAAAGGCCCAATTTTTCTGGCCCTCTTCAACAGGTGCATGCAATTACAAATTTTGATCTAATAATTCACAGCAGGGCCCATTCCTGTGCCCACCAAGAGTAACTGTGAGGGCTTACAGTCTTGTGGCAACACCAACATCTAATGGGGCAAATTTCTGAAGAGTATATACGGCAGGCCCCTACTTTCAAACATCCCACTTACAAACGACTCCTATTTGCAAACGGAAGGAGAAAACAGGAAGTGAGAGGAAATCTACCCCTAGGAAGGGAAATTCTTTCCTGTTTAATTTAATTTGGGAAAAAGGTATCTCCTCTCTACCACCAATCCTTGTTTCAATAAAAACCCCACTTTTCCAAAAACATTTGTCGTTGGGACGGAAAGTGAGGTGAAATGTTCTGAACAGGTGCACAGACAGCAAAACAAATGTTACAGGGGTGATAACCCTTCCCTATGTTCTCCAAAAAGCTTAAAAAATTATTTTTTTGGATGGAGCTACACTTAAAAATTTACCTGTTCAAAATTACAAACAGATTCTACTTAAGAACAAACCTACAGTCCCTGTCTTGTTTGCACCGCCTGTATACTGCTGTTCAGAGTATATAGGGTTGTAGGTATAGGGTTCTATTTTGGGTGTGGGGTTCCCCTTAATATCCATACAAGACCCAAAGGGGCTGGTAATGGGCTGGGGTGGGTGATGGGGTAGCCATGCCATTTTTCTCAAAGATTTTCATCCATTTTGCCAGGACAAGAAATTACATTAAAGCCGCAAGCAGTTTTAAATGGCTTCTTTTTTTCCTTTACAAATGTCATTTTGTGCAGGGACAGTTCTAAACACGGGAAACACATACTACTTCACAGGCATACTTTAAACACCCCCCAGGTACCATATTTAAAGGAATATTTCACTTATTTTTTTTCACTTTATGCATCATTAACCGCTTCCCGACCGCCCACTGCATATATACGTCAGCAGAATGGCACGGGCAGGCGTACGTGGCCCTTTAAATGCCTGCCCGTGGGTCGCACGTGCGCCGCCAGCGGCGCGCTCGCGACTCGGACGGGAGCTCCGTGACCCCGGCCGCCGGACCAGCGGACCTGATCGCCGCTGGTGTCCCGCGATCGGGTTATGGAGCTGAAGAACGGGGAGAGGTATGTGTAAACAAACCTCTCCCCGCGCTTCCTACTCTGCCTGTCATTGATTGGTTGTTCCCGGTCATCGGGAAAGCCGATCAATGACGTCAGACGTCAGTCCCGCCCCCTAATGTAAAAAAACACACACACACGTCAGAGCCCATAACCCCTCCCCTCCCACTAGTGGTTAACTCTTTCACTACAACTGTCATTTATACAGGAATCAATGCATTTAAATAGCATTGATTGCTGTATAAATGACAATGGTCCCAAAAATGTGTCAAAAATGTCCGATGTGTCCGCCATAATGTCGCAGTCACAATAAAAATCGATGATCGCTGCCATTACTAGTAAAAAAAAAATATTAATAAAAATGCTATAAAACTATCCCCTA
>CM053031.1:205731552-205782410 GCA_028564925.1 Lithobates sylvaticus
AGCAGAGCAGCGCGGGGGGGGGGGGGGCTAGAGTCTATGCCCGGAACTGGTTGCAAATACCTGTCTTATACAGGTATCTGCACCCTCTCCCCCCTTCGGTGCCAAATGTGACACCGAAGGGGGAGGAGGGTTCCGAAAAGCGGAGGTTCCATTTTTGTGTGAACCTTCGCTTTAACATTCACTTTGCTAAGTGGACAGCCTCTACTCTTAGTAAATTCTTGTAAATCAACCCCTTAATATATGCATATTTAAAACACACCTGTGTACATAAGACTCTTGTTGCACTGCTCATGTTAGTCATCACGTTACACTTAAAGGTAAAAAAATAATAATAATAATAATGTAAGACACTAATTTACAGTTTTGTGTACCTTTTACTTATTTCCCTGTTTTTGCATATTTTTTTAAATTTACCATTTGGTAATTTGATAAAGCTATTTTTTTTTTCATTCAGTAAAAATATGTTGTTTGTGTGCGCTAATACGTTTTAGTTTAATTCTATGGAAATATAATCTTGGTAAACATTTGCACAGCTGTCATGGGTTATACAAATTAGTTATACAAATGAGTGCAATCTTCCAATTCTACAGGTCGTACACTTCCAGAAAAATATACGGTAGGAAGATGGGAGGTATTTGCACAATTTTGAGTATGTAAGGCAACAGTTTGTTCAGCCATCTGAAGTACAAAATGACTGGTAGCAATAGGGATTAAGTCTTATTTTTACATATTTTGCATGAGATTAAATTGAATATTCTGTATGTCCCTTAATGGTAATGTAAAGCATATCTGTCTTTTCATACGTACAACAAAATATACCTTAGCAACGCATTATGAGCAAACCTGTAGAAGAGCAGGACATAGGGTGTAGGGCATCAGGCCTTAAGCAATCAACTTCTTTATTAATCTCTAATACATTTGCATGTTCATATCTAAATTGACTTGTGTCACCATTCTGATTAATGCAATAAACTTTCATCTCGGCTTTCAGCTCCACATTGTACTGTTTAAATTGCCAGCTTGGTCATTATTGGTCCAAAGTCCTTCCATTATGTTATCTCCAGTTCCACTTAACAGATGTCTCTTGTGTAAATGTTTTTTTACCTCCAGTGAGTAAAAAGGGAAAAGATTAACAGTATACTATTTATTACATATATTACAGTACTAAAGCGGAACATTTTTTTTCATCTTTCCGTCGATTAAATCCTCTGCCCTTGTTGTTTTTTTACTGCCAGTAAATACCTTTTACAGCCCACTTCCTGTTTCTTGTCTGGCCATTAGCCTAGGCTTATGACATCATGCACAGCTCTCTCTCTCTCTCTCTCCTGAAAGTTTTCCAGGAAGGGAAGGGGGATGAGTCATAAGAGGGCCCAATGAGAGCTGCAGAGCTGGAGGCGTGCCTCTGTGTGCCTGCATAAATCCAGGAAGTGAACAGACAGCAGCTTCAGCTGCCCACAGTAAAAATAGTTGCAGCCAGACTCAGTGGAGGGAGATTTCTGCAGCATATTTGGCAAGTACAGAATCACAGTATATACAGTCAGGTCCATAAATATTGGGACATTGACACAATTCTAATCTTTTTGGCTCTATACACCACCACAATGGAAACAAACAAGATGTGCTTTAACTGCAGACTTTCAGCTTTAATTTGGGGGTATTTACATCCAAATCAGGTGAACGGTGTGTAGGAATTACAACAGTTTGTATATGTGTCTCCCACTTTTTAAGGGACCAAAAGTAATGGGACAGATTAACAATCATCCTTTAAACTTTCACTTTTTAATACTTGGTTGCAAATCCTTTGCAGTCAATTACAGCCTGAAATCTGGAACGCATAGACATCACCAGACGCTGGGTTTCATCCCTGGTGATGCTCTGCCAGGCCTCTACTACAACTGTCTTCAGTTCCTGCTTGTTCTTGGGGCATTTTCCCTTCAGTTTTGTCTTCAGCAAGTGAAATGCATGCTCAATCGGATTCAGGTCAGGTGATTGACTTGGCCATTGTATAACATTCCATTTCTCTCCCTTAAAAAACTCTTTTGGTTGCTTTCGCAGTATGTTTTGGGTCATTGTCCATCTGCACTGTGAAGCGCCGTCCAATGAGTTCTGAAGCATTTTGCTGAATATGAGCAGATAATATTGCCCAAAACACTTCAGAATTCATCCTGCTGCTTTTGTCAGCAGTCACATCATCAATAAATACAAGAGAACCAGTTCCATTGGCAGCCATACATGCCCACGCCATGACACTACCACCACCATGCTTCACTGATGAGGTGGTATGCTTTGGATCATGAGTAGTTCCTTTACTTCTCCATACTCTTCTCTTCCCATTACCCTGGTACAAGTTAAACTTGGTCTCATCTGTCCATAGAATGTTGTTCCAGAACTGTGAAGGCTTTTTTAGATGTTGTTTGGCCAACTCTAATCTGGCCTTCCTGTTTTTGAGGCTCACCAATGGTTTACATCTTGTGGTGAACCATCTGTATTCACTCTGGTGAAGTCTTCTCTTGATTGTTGACTTTGACACACATACACCTACCTCCTGGAGAGTGTTCTTGATCTGGCCAACTGTTCTTGATCTGGCCACAGTTGTTTTCCGTGGTCTTCCGGGTCTTTTGGTGTTGCTGAGCCTACCGGTGCGTTCTCTCTTTTTTTAAGGATGTTCCAAACAGTTGATTTGGCCACACCTAATGTTTTTGCTATCTCTCTGATGGGTTTGTTTTTATTTTTTCAGCCTAATGATGGCTTTCTTCATTGATAGTGACAGCTCTTTGGATCTCATATTGAGAGTTAACAACAACAGATTCCAAATGCAAATAGCACACTTGAAATGAACTCTGGACCTTTTATCTGCTCCTTGTAAATGGGATAATGAGGGAATAACACACACGTTCGTTTAATTTAAAATCCAGCTGTGCAGCCAATTGTCCCATTACTTTTGGTCCCTTAAAAAGTTATGGACCTGACTGTATACAATAATATGCAAAGTGGTTGGAGGGAAGCTTCTGATTCAAAGATGTTTTTATTACAAATTATGTGAGCAGACTGCAGTTCCTCTTTAACAGTCTGTAAAAATCTATTTTTAAAATATTGTGGTGGTTTATAGAGCCAAAAAGATTAGAATTGTGTCGATGTTCCCAATATTTATGGACCTGACTGTATACCATAAATGAATATGCAAAGTGGTTGGAGGGAAGCTTCAGAATATCAAGGATGTTTTTATTACAAATTACGTGAGCAGACTGCAGTTCCTCTTTAATTTTTCTTTTCTGAGTCTCCCCTTTTCTGCACCCCTACCCACCTCCTGCACTTGGGACCACCCCCTACCCACCTTCCAGTACTGCCCTTTTAGAGAATACAGAACCAAGTAACAATTGTGGTACTAAGTAATATGTGTGAAATTTAATGAGAACAACAAAAGCCGTAAAATAGATCCCATGCAGCCAGCAACAGTAGACCCCCCCCCCCCCCCCCATCCAGCAACAGTGGACTACCTACAACAAAATACCCCCTCCACCAGCAGCAATAACAGATCTCCCTGCAGTCAGCAGCAATAGACTCTCCAGCAGCCTGCAACAATAGACCCCCCCAGCAACAATGGATCACCTGCAACAAAACACCCCTCCCCAGCAACAATAGGCCCCCAGCAGCAACAAAAGATTTCCTTGCAGCCAGCCTCACTAGATCCCTCCCAGCCACAACTGACCCCCCAGCAACACAAGACCCCCATCAGCAACAGTAGATACATGTGTATAAGTAATATATCTCTGCTAACCCAAATCAAATTTATAAGGAGGTGCTGCTGCTTAAAAATAGCCTAAATACTCAGCTAGTGATGTATAGAAGAAATAAGCATGCATCCAATAGTGAATATAAATGTCAGCCGACATAGGGGAGATAGGGTTGATTTATTAAAAGCAAATAGACTGTTCACTTTGCAAAGTGCAGTTGCTCCAGAGCTCAGTAAATAAGCAGAAGGTCTGCTGACCTCCATCGTTCAATCATGTGCAGGCAAAAATTATTATTATTTTTATTTTTTTTTCCTTGCATGTGATTGGGTACTCTTTGCAACATTAAGCCTTACCTCATTTACTAAGCTCTGTTGCAACTGCACTTTGCAAAGTGCACAGTCTTTTTGCCTTTAGTAAATCAACCCCATAGTCTCCTCCTCGGATTCCTCCAGGGGAAAATTCCTCTCCCGTGCAGCGTGCTGTTCAGTTAAAGCGGAGGGCCACCCTAAAAAAACATTTGAAAAAAAAAAAAACTTACCAGAAACCCCTGTTGCTAGGCAGTCTTCCTAATCTGCCTCTTCCCATTCCGCGGCGCTTCCTCCTCTTTGGCGAGCGGCCCCGTTGCCTTCTGGGACATGTGTGTGTCCCAGAAAACAACTGGGCCATTCACAAAGTGCCGCGCGACTCGCGCATGCACAGTAGGAAATGGGCAGTAAAGCCACAAGGCTCCTCTGCCTGTTTCCCTTCATTAAGATGGTGATGCCGGCAGCCGATCCAAATTGAAGGATCGGCTTGGGGGGGGGGGGGCGGCCTTGTGGGCTTGCTGGACAGGTAAGTGTCCTTATTAAAAGTCAGAAGCTACAGTGTTTTGTAGCTGCTGACTTAAAAAAAAAAACGTGGCCGAAACACCCCTTTCAAATTGGAAGTCTCAGAGACACGAATCATCTTTCTCCACGTTATCTCTGACATTATAGGATAAAAGGAAGAGGCTTCATGGTATAGTATTCCAAGGATATATTTATTTAAAAATAGTATCACTTACATCCAAAAAAACTGTAGAGAATACACCATCACACAGCCGCAGCTCTAGCCAGCAGGTTAATACGTGGTCACGTCAAGGAATGCTGCTCCACCCGACGCGTTTCCCAATACAAGGCATCGACTGGGACTGGAGGATTTGGAATTCACACTTCTTCAACACTTTTGCTTATATTCACTATTGGATGTGTGCTTATTTCTTATATACAATTGTAGATTCCTCACCAACAACATTTGATTTTTAGACCTCCATGGCAAAAATAGACTCCCCCACCCTGCAAAAATAGATCCCCTCCAGCAACAATAGATCCCCCAGCAGCTAACATCAATAAACCCTGAACAACTTGCCATTACATACATTCAGGTGCCTGGAACTGCGTTCCCCCACGTTCCCGCTGAAAAAAAACCCTCCTGGCTGTAAGAAAAAATCTTCTTACTTGCTATGAGTTACTGAAATGTAAGCTCTTCACTCATCTTACCATTGCTCTATTCTAACAGTACATTTATGTCCGAAAATATAAATGCTAGCAGAAAAGAGTTTCACCAAATGGGCGGGGCCTAGCAATTTTCAACAAGAGTTCACTTGTTACGTTATTGAAATCTGTAATTACATCTTGGTTTCTATTCTCTTATAATTACATCACTCTTTTCTAGTAGTATATTCCTATTCACTGTTTAGAATGTGACCAGGCGTAGACTCCCCCACTGAATAATATGAGTAGAACTATTTAAACTATGCAGAGAAGTCTTGTAGATACACTCCCCCTCGCTCCACCCAGCTGGCTTTTGTTACAATTATAATGGAGTCAATCATTTATAACAAGGTATTAGGGCTTATTCCCTTATTCTTGGGTTTCAGTGAACATCCAGCCATTGCATAGCTTTAACGTAGCTTCTCAAAGAGAGAGCTTACTAAACTGAAAAAAATACTAAACTGAAAAAAATGCATTTAGTGCAGACACCGTGTGCGATGACTTTTATGTTGGCCACACACCTATAATCTGCTACTTTCAAATTTGGTAAATAATGATTCTACCTTTTACTTAAAGCGGAGTTCCAGGCTTTTTTTTTGTTTATTAAAAGTCAGCAGCTACAAAAATGTGTAGTTGCTGACTTTTAATAAACTTACCTGTTCCACGGTCCAGCGATGTGGCCGAATGGAGTGTCCTCTCCGCCGGCACCTCCATTGCCACTCTGGGCACCCGGCCGCGACCGCTTTCGGCTTCACGGCCGGGCACGCACGGCGCATGCGCGACTCGCGATGCGCTCCCGGAGTGGAGAGGCGATCTCCTGGGACCTGCCCCTTATCTCAGGAGATCGCCTAGAGGGAGGGGCCTCCTAAGGCGAAAGGAGGAGTCGCCTTGGCAGTCCCTGGGCGAAGGGAGGAAGTGGGACAGGAAATCCCCCCTCCTAATGAAGCCCCCCCCCCCCATAAAAATGTACATGCCAAATGTGGCATGTAAGGGGGGGCGAGGAGTGCTTAAAGCGGAAGTTCCATTTTTTGGGTGGAACTCCGCTTTAAGCTAATTTATCTGCAATGAGTCAAGGATAAAAACGATTGGAAGCTTGGGAAAATTTCAAGTGTTGTGGTGAATGGTATCATTGTTTTGATGTCTCGCTAACATTTCAGTTGATACTCAGAGAAAGAGCTATTTGTGAACTTGTGGCTGAATAAACCTGTTAATCAAGGCAGAAAATTATCACAGCACCAATCAGTTGCCTTTAATTGACTCTTCCTTATTCGCTTAATGCTGTCAACCTTTCTGTTGATGGATCTGAACTATCATTTTCAATATCCAAACAATGAAATTACTACATTAAGTGGTTGAAAAAATAGATCTAGGGAAGCTCAGCGTTGGGGATTATAATAGGAGGTGCCTTATACAAGAAGTAATTACTGTATATTAATTGTTTTTCTCATTTATATTGCATCATCATATTTTACAACATTTTACAAAGGACGCTGATCCATTTATATCAGGTCTTCTCTCTAAAAGAATTTACCATGTTTATACTTGAGGGGTTTGTAGCCATATTAATGCATTTGCATTAGAAACAATTGAGTACTGTCTGTGATATTTTGTTTATTTGCACTAACAAACAATTTTTCAGGACAAGCTTTCGGGGTATTTCCCCTTCTTCAAAGTACTGCTTGGACCTTAAAGAAGGGGACATACCCCGAAAGCTTGTCCTGAAAAATTGTATGTTAGTGCAAATAATAAAAGTATCACGGACAGTACTTAAAGTGATTGTAAGGGTTCGTTTTTTTTTTTAAATAACAAAAACATATCATACTTCCCTCCACTGTGCAGCTCGTTTTGCACAGAGTGGCCCCGAACATCCTCTTCTGGGGTCTCCCGGTGGCTCTCGTGGCTCCTCCCCACATCAGATGACTCCCCTAGAAGAAGCGCTCTTCCGAGGGGGTTACCTTGTGGGCGCGCTCCCAAGTCCAGCATTCGGCGTCCATAGCCGCCGAATGTATGATTCGGCCCTGCCCCCCCCCCGACGCCTGCGGCATTGGATTTGATTGTTAGCAACACAGCCATTGGCTCCCGCTGCTGTCAATCTATCCAATCAAGAGCCGAGATCCCCGGGCAGAGAGACAGCGTATCCCCGTCGGGTCAAGTTCCAGGGCTCAGGTAATTAAAACGAGGGGGGGGGGCTTTGGGCTGGTCACTGCCAGGTGTATTTGAAAAAACACAAAAGGTTTACAACCCCTTTTAATTGTTTCTACCACGTTCATACAAGCACAAACCACACAGAGGCAAAGAGAACTCTGCCCATCAAGTCAAGAGTGAAAAGCACTTCTACAAATAGAACGTGTGAAAGCTGCCTGCAGGAGCTTCTACAAGCTGTTATCTGTCCAACACTCAATCATTATTAGGGGAGTATGTTTAGCCTTTAAAGGTAAATTTAATTTCGCTGTCTGGCCCAGCCTCCCATTCTTTACATTAAGTGGCGGAAACTTTGAGCGATAGTTCACTTTTTTGCAGTTTTTTTATTATTATTTTTCACATACAGCTTTGGAAGTTAGTAAAAGATGCCCCCTAAACTGTATTTTGTACAAATATACTAAAATCCTTATTTGCACACCCTGTCCAGCAAGCCCACAAGGTCGCCCCCCCCCCCCCCCAGGCCGATCCTTCAAATCGGATCGGCTGCCGGCATCACCATCTTAATGAAGGTTAACAGGCAGAGGAGCCTTGTGGCTTTACTGCCCATTTCCTACTGTGCATGCGCGAGTCGCGCAGCACTTTGTGAATGGCCCAGTTGTTTTCTGGGACACACACACATGTCCCAGAAGGCAACAGGGCCGCTCACCAAAGAGGAGGAAGCGCCGCGGAATGGGAAGAGGCAGATTAGGAAGACTGCCTAGCAACAGGGGTTTCTGGTAAGTTTTTTTTTTTTTCAAATTTTTTTTAGGGTGGCTTTAACTGAACAGCCCGCTGCACGGGAGAGGAATTTTCCCCTGGAGGAATCCGAGGAGGAGACTATGGGGTTGATTTACTAAAGGCAAAAAGACTGTGCACTTTGCAAAGTGCAGTTGCAACAGAGCTTAGTAAATGAGGTAAGGCTTAATGTTGCAAAGAGTACCCAATCACATGCAAGGAAAAAAAAATAAAAATAAAAAATAATAATAATTTTTGCCTGCCCATGATTGAACGATGGAGGTCAGCAGACCTTCTGCTTATTTACTGAGCTCTGGAGCTGTAGTAAATCAATCCCACTGTGTCCGTATATCACTTTGCACTCGTTGGAGCACTTCATGGACTTTCTTATTTGTTACTCTTTATATGATTTTTAATCAGTGTTTTTTTATGACAATATATTGAATTTGGAATCCACACCTTTTCATCACTAAGTTTTCTTATATTCACTATTGGATGCATGCTTATTTCTTCTATACATCACTAGCTGAGTATTTAGGCTATTTTTAAGCAGCAGCACCTCCTTATAAATTTGATTTGGGTTAGCAGAGATATATTACTTATACACATGGATCTACTGATGCTGATGGGGGTCTTGTGTTGCTGGGGGGTCAGTTGTGGCTGGGAGGGATCTAGTGAGGCTGGCTGCAAGGAAATCTGTTGTTGCTGCTGGGGGCCTATTGTTGCTGGGGAGGGGTGTTTTGTTGCAGGTGATACATTGTTGCTGGGGGGTCTATTGTTGCAGACTGCTAGAGAGTCTATTGGTGCTGACTGCAGGGAGATCTGTTATTGCTGCTGGGGATCGTTTGCTGCTGGTGGAGGGGGTATTTTGTTGTAGGTAGTCCACTGTTGCTGGATGGGGGGGGGGGGGTGTCTACTGTTGCTGGCTGCATGGGATCTATTTTACTGCTTTTCTTGTTCTCATAAAATTTCACACATATTACTTAGTACCACAATTGTTACTTGGTTCTGTATTCTTTAAAAGGGGCAGTACTGGAAGATGGGTAGGGGGTGGTCCCAAGTGCAGGAGGTGGGTAGGGGGTGCAGAAAAGGGACGACTCAGAAAGGGGGAGTTCCTGCACATATTGTCTGAGAAAAAAGCCCTGCTTTTATTTTCTACTGCACTTTCCTGATTATTTTATCGAAACAGGCTGTCAAAATTAAAGTGGAAGATTCATTAAAACCATATTTCAAAGCGCCATCAAAACGAGGGAGCATGTACTTTAGATAGCTTTGACCTATCCAAACTGTTTCACTTTTAATATCTTCTAAAAATAGCATTTTTACAGACTGTTAAAGAGGAACTGTAGTCTGCTCACATAATTTGTAATAAAAACATCTTTGATATTCTGAAGCTTCCCTCCAACCACTTTGCATATTATTGTATACAGTCAGGTCCATAAATATTGGACAGCGACACAATTCTAATCTTTTTGGGCTCTATACACCACCACAATGGATTTTAAATTAAACGAACGTGTGTGTTATTCCCTCATTATCCCTTTTACAAGGAGCAGATAAAAGGTCCAGAGTTCATTTCAAGTGTGCTATTTGCATTTGGAATCTGTTGTTGTCAACTCTCAATATGAGATCCAAAGAGCTGTCACTATCAGTGAAGAAAGCCATCATTAGGCTGAAAAAAAAAAGACAAACCCATCAGAGAGATAGCAAAAACATTAGGTGTGGCCAAATCAACTGTTTGGAACATCCTTAAAAAAAGAGAGAACGCACCGGTAAACCACGAAAAACAACTGTGGCCAGATCAAGAACAGTTGGCCAGATCAAGAACACTCTCCAGGAGGTAGGTGTATGTGTGTCAAAGTCAACAATCAAGAGAAGACTTCACCAGAGTGAATACAGAGGGTTTACCACAAGATGTAAACCATTGGTGAGCCTCAAAAACAGGAAGGCCAGATTAGAGTTGGCCAAACAACATCTAAAAAAGCCTTCACAGTTCTGGAACAACATCCTATGGACAGATGAGACCAAGTTTAACTTGTACCAGGGTGATGGGAAGAGAAGAGTATGGAGAAGGAAAGGAACTACTCATGATCCAAAGCATACCACCTCATCAGTGAAGCATGGTGGTGGTAGTGTCATGGCGTGGGTATGTATGGCTGCCAATGGAACTGGTTCTTTTGTATTTATTGATGAAGTGACTGCTGACAAAAGCAGCAGGATAAATTCTGAAGTGTTTCGGGCAATATTATCTGCTCATATTCAGCAAAATGCTTCAGAACTCATTGGACCGCGCTTCACAGTGCAGATGGACAATGACCCAAAAAATACCGCGAAAGCAACCAAAGAGTTTTTTAAGGGAGAGAAATGGAATGTTATACAATGGCCAAGTCAATCACCTGACCGGAATCTGATTGAGCATGCATTTCACTTGCTGAAGACAAAACTGAAGGGAAAATGCCCCAAGAACAAGCAGGAACTGAAGACAGTTGTAGTAGAGGCCTGGCAGAGCATCACCAGGGATGAAACTCAGCGTCTGGTGATGTCTATGCGTTCAAGACTTCAGGCTGTAATTGACCGCAAAGGATTTGCAACCAAGTATTAAAAAGTGAAAGTTTAAAGGATGATTGTTAATCTGTCCCATTACTTTTGGTCCCTTAAAAAGTGGGAGACACATATACAAACTGTTGTAATTCCTACACCGTTCACCTGATTTGGATGTAAATACCCTCAAATTAAAGCTGAAAGTCTGCAGTTAAAGCACATCTTGTTTGTTCATTTCAAATCCATTGTGGTGGTGTATAGAGCCAAAAAGATTAGAATTGTGTCAATGTCCCAATATTTATGGACCTGACTGTATATACTGTGATTCTGTACTTGCCAAATATGCTGCAGAAATCTCCCTCCACTGAGTCTGGCTGCAACTATTTTACTGTGGGCAGCTGAAGCTGCTGTATGTTCACTTCCTGGATTTATGCAGGCACACAGAGGCACACCTCCAGCTCTGCAGCTCTCATTGGCCCTCTTATGACTCATCCCCCTCTCTTCCTGGCAAACTTTCAGGAGAGTGAGAGAGAGAGAGCTGTGCATGATGTCATAAGCCTAGGCTAATGATCAGACAAGAAACAGGAAGTGGGCTGTAAAAGGTATTTACTGGCAGTAAAAAAAACAACAAGGGCAGAGGATTTAATCGACGGAAAGATGAAAAAAAATGTTCCGCTTTAGTACTGTAATATATGTAATAAATAGTATACTGTTAATCTTTTCCCTTTTTACTCACTGGAGGTAAAAAAACATTTACACAAGAGACATCTGTTAAGTGGAACTGGAGATAACATAATGGAAGGACTTTGGACCAATAATGACCAAGCTGGCAATTTAAACAGTACAATGTGGAGCTGAAAGCCGAGATGGAAGTTTATTGCATTAATCAGAATGGTGACACAAGTCAATTTAGATATAAACATGCAAATGTATTAGGAGATTAATAAAGAAGTTGATTGCTTAAGGCCTGATGCCCTACATCCTATGTCCTGCTCTGCTACAGGTTTGCTCATAATGCGTTGCTACGGTATATTTTGTTGTACGTATGAAAAGACAGATATGCTTTACATTACCATTAAGGGACATACAGAATATTCAATTTAATATCATGCAAAATATGTAAAAATAAGACTTAATCCCTATTGCTACCAGTCATTTTGTACTTCAGATGGCTGAACAAACTGTTGCCTTACATACTCAAAATTGTGCAAATACCTCCCATCTTCCTACCGTATATTTTTCTGGAAGTGTACGACCTGTAGAATTGGAAGATTGCACTCATTTGTATAACTAATTTGTATAACCCATGACAGCTGTGCAAATGTTTACCAAGATTATATTTCCATAGAATTAAACTAAAACGTATTAGCGCACACAAACAACATATTTTTACTGAATGAAAAAAAAAAAGCTTTATCAAATTACCAAATGGTACATTTAAAAAAAATATGCAAAAACAGGGAAATAAGTAAAAGGTACACAAAACTGTAAATTAGTGTCTTACATTATTATTTTTTTTTTACCTTTAAGTGTAACGTGATGACTAAAATGAGCAGTGCAACAAGAGTCTTATGTACACAGGTGTGTTTTAAATATGCATATATTAAGGGGTTGATTTACAAGAATTTACTAAGAGTAGAGGCTGTCCACTTAGCAAAGTGAATGTTAAAGCCGAGGTTCACACAAAAATGGAACCTCCACTTTTCGGAACCCTCCTCCCCCTTCGGTGTCACATTTGGCACCTTTCAGGGGGGAGAGGGTGCAGATACCTGTATAAGACAGGTATTTGCAACCAGTTCCTGGCATAGACTCTAGCCCCCCCCCCCCCCGCTGTCTGCTGGGAAACACACGGATCCTAGAGACAGCAGGGACCATCCGGATTGCGCAGTGCGACTCACGCATGCGCAGTAGGGAACCAGGCTGTGAAGCCGCAAGGCTTCACTTCCTGAATACCTTACCGAAGATGGCGAGGACCGAGGGACGGTTCGGCCTGGGGTGCCAACATTGCGGGCGCCCTGGACAGGTAAGTGTCCTTTTAAAAAAAAAAAAAAGTCAGCAGCTGCAGTATTTGGAGATGCTGACTTTAAAAAAAAATTTGCGGGACTTACGCTTTAAATTTGGAAGTGAATGTTTGTAGCGAAGGTGATTCTGTGTTCACTCTGGATGTAGAAAGTGAGGGGGGGAAAAAAAAGGGTTTTTGCTACCAAGTAATTGGTTGATTACAGTCAACACTGCTTCATCTTATTTCTGAAGCTCAGCAAGTGTTAATTTTGCTAAGTGCTACCAGTGTCTATTCGTTTAGTAAAACAACCCCCAAGTGTCCCATCATGCAGCAAGCATAGTTCCCTTTATTACTAATGCGTGCTTTAGGCTGGGTTAACACTAATGCTTCCAATTCGCACAGCAGTAGATTGTGACCAGCTCTCTATGGAGCCGGTTCACATATCTTCGTTGCGGCTCCGGTGCGATTTGCACAGGGGCCCTGAGCGTCTTTTGGTCTGTTTCGGGCTGAAATTGGACCTGAAACGATGAACAAGGACGCACCGGACTACTGCTGTGAGCAGCTGCCTGCTCATATGTGAATCCAGCCTTACAGGCCCTGGAAGTAAGGGCATGGTACTGCATTGTTGTGGTCCTTTACATAAACATTTTGATTTTGGTTCTTGGTAAATTTAAAGTACACTCTTACTTTTGACTGACACAAAAAGTACTTTAACCCAAACAAACATAATTATTCCACATTCATACATGCAATGTCAACACATGCTCCCTGAGGATGTCTATGCCGACAAAACGTGTAGGGCTGTAGTTTTGGTGCTGACATCATTGCACATGCTCTCAGTTAGGCAGCATGCTTGTCCTATATGCTGTAACCCTGTGAATCCTTTGCGAGTATATTATTTAAAAAAAAGTACATATTAAAGTTTTAATGCACTTTACAGTAGTTTTTTTCTATCCTTCCTCATTAAAGCGGAGGTCCACCCTAAAAACAAATTTAACATCAAAAGACTCCTTTTAAATTTTTTTAATTTTTTTTTTTAAAACAAATATCTTTTTTTTTTACTTACCCGAAATGGTTGTTGCTAGGCAGTCTTCCTAATCTGCCACTGCCTATTCCGCGGTGCTCCTCAGTCTCGTCCTCGCGTTGTCTCCTGGGAAATAGGGCGTGCTGTCTTCTGGCACCTGTGTGACAGCCACCCAGTCACAAAGCACTGTGCGACTTGCGCATGAGCAGTAGGAAACGGGCAGTGAAGCCGCAAGGCTCCACTGCCTGTTTCCCTTCGTTAGGATGGCGGCGTCTGCACCGATCTGGTGGATGGATCGGCCTCGGGGGCCTACATCACGGATTACTCATGGACAGGTAAGTGTCCTTATTAAAGTCAGCAGCTACAGTGTTTGGACTTAAAACAAAAAAAAAAAACTGCCGGACCTCCCCTTTAAGGTTGACATTTTTTTGTAGCTAATGTGCAAATCTACACTATCTCACAAAATTGAGTACACCCCTCACATTTTTGTAAATATTTTATTATATCTTTTCATGTGACAACTGAAGAAATGACACTTTGCTACAATGTAAAGTAGTGAGTGTACAGCTTGTATAACAGTGTAAATTTGCTGTCCCCTTAAAATAACTCACACAGTAATTAATGTCTAAACTACTGGCAACAAAAGTGAGTACACCCCTAAGTGAAAATGTCCAAATTGGGCCCAATTAGCCATTTTTCTTCCCCAGTGTCACGTGACTCATTAGTGTTACAAGGTCTTTGGTATTATCTCTCTCACTCTCTCATACTGGTCACTAGAAGTTCAACATGGCACCTCATGGCAAAGAACTCTCTGAGGATCTGAAAAAAATAATTGTTGCTCTACATAAAGATGGCCTAGGCTATAAGAAGATTGTCCAGACCTGGAAACTGAGCTGCAGCACAGTGGCCAAGACCATACAGCAGTTTAACAGGACAGGTTCCACTCAGAACAGGCCTCGCCATGCTCGACCAAAAAAGTTGAGTGCACGTACTCAGCGTCATATCCAGAGGTTGTCTGTGGGAAATAGACGTATGAGTGCTGCCAGCATTGCTGCAGAGATTGAAGGTGTGTGTGTGTGTGTGGGTGTGTGTGGGTGGGGGGGGGGGGGGGGGTCAGCCTGTCAGTGCTCAGACCATATGCCGCACACTGCATTAAATTGGTCTACATGGCTATCTTTACAGAAGGAAGCCTTTTCTAAAGATGATGCATGCCCGCAAACAGTTTGCTGAAGACAAGCAGACTAAGGACATGGTTTACAGGAACCATGTCCTGTGGTCTGATGAGACCAAGATAAACTTATTTGGTTCAGATGGTGTCAAGTGTGTGTGGCGGCAACCAGGTGAGGAGTACAAAGACAAGTGTGTCTTGCCTACAGTCAAGCATGGTGGTGGGAGTGTCATGGTCTGGGGCTGCATGAGTGCTGCCGGCACTGGGGAGATACAGTTCATTGAGGGAATCATGAATGCCAACATGTACTGTGACATAATGAAGCAGAGCATGATCCCCTCCCTTCAGAGACTGGGCCGCAGGACAGCATTCCAACATGATAACGACCCCAAACACACCTCCAAGACGACCACTGCCTTGCTAAAGAAGCTGAAGGTAAAGGATATGGACTGGCCAAGCATGTCTCCAGACCTAAACCCTATTGAGCGTCTGTGGGGCATCCTCAACGGAAGGTGGAGGAGCGCAAGTGCAAGGTCTCTAACATCCACCAGCTCCGTGATGTCATCATGGAGGAGTGGAAGAGGACTCCAGTGGCAACCTGTGAAGCTCTGGTGAACTCCATGCCCAAGAGGGTTAAGGCAGTGCTGGGAAATAATGGTGGCCACACAAAATATTGACACTTTGGACATTTTCACACCCCATTTCAGGGGTGTATTCACTTTTGTTGCAAGCAGTTTAGACATTAATGGCTGTGTGTTGAGTTATTTTGAGGGGACAGCAAATTTACACTGTTATACAAGCTGTACACTCACTACTTTACATTGTAGCAAAGTGTCATTTCTTCAGTGTTGTCACATGAAAAGATATAATAAAATATTTACAAAAATAAAAAATAAAAAATACATTCACAAATCTACTTATTAGACTATATGCAAAAATATAAATAAAGTGTGAATAAAGTGGCAATGCGTGAATACTGCAAATCAAATAATAGTGGAGATGGCCACGCTGTGCAGAAACATCACAAAGTAAGAAAACAATGCTGCACAGATAGAAAACTGGGCATAGTTTACAGCAGGAATATGCAATTAGCGGACCTCCAGCTGTTGCAAAACTACAAGTCCCATCATGCCTCTGCATCTGGATGTCATGCTTGTGGCTGTCAGTGTCTTGCTATGCCTCATGGGACTTGTAGTTTTGCAACAGTTGGAGGTCCGCTAATTGCATATCCCTGGTTTACAGCATACCTTTGTTACATTGCACGAGGCATGAGTATTCTAGGGGTATTTTTATCTTAAAAGTCATATTTCGGCCGGAACGCCGCTTTAAAGTGCTTAGGTGACAATCCATAAAATATTTCCAAAAAACATGAAGTATAAGCAATATCAAAAAGATATAAAAAAAAATAGAAAATTATTCAAAAAAGTTCTATAATTTTACCAGTATATCTATCTGGTGAGTCAATTTTAGTGAGAGTGGTTAAAGATTCACACTGGGGTGGAGCACTTAGGAACTTTGATGCAGAACAGTTTGGACTTCATATCACAATTTTCAAATAGAAACTTTTTAAAATAATTTTCTATTTTTTATATCTTTTTGATATTGCTTATACTTCACGTTTTTTGAAAATATTTTATATATTGTTTTTTTTGTAACATCCTAGAGAATAAAATGGCGGTCACATAAGCACTTTAATGAAGCATTTTTGCACTATTATTTGAGAGTTGCACTATTCATGCATTGGCACTTTATTCCCACTTTATTTTTTTTTTTTTTTTTTTATATTTTTGCACATAGTCTAATAAGGACTATAAAAAAAAAAAAAAATTTTTAAAAAATGAAAAAAATTTTTGTGAATGTATGTATTGTTATATTTTTGCACATAGTCTAATAAGTAGATTTGTGAATGTATTGTTATATTTATTTTCTATATGAGTATATTTTCGCACATTAACACTGAGGACATTAGAGATTGGTGTGCGGACCCGCGCTACTCTTACTATATTACATTGTTGGTTTATTAAATTTACAATAATCAGAGGAGCAGCTGTCCATTCGTTTCCATGCACACACATCTGTGGCCCTGTTATTTTTGACACATCACATCCTAAAAGAAACCAGCTATTGTTTTGTCCTGCACTCAGGCGCTGTTGATCTCCTAAAGCGAAACTAAACCTTCCTTCATTTTCAGCCAAGGAAGCTGCCATCTTGGCCTCAGAGTTTGATCTTCAATTGCCATGGTGCTACAAACGTGATCAGTTTTGACACCAACCATTGGATGGTTTGACACTTTTGGTTTAGAGCACAAGCAGATGTGACAATTACATTCCTGGCACGTTCTGGGAATATAATTGTTTTTTTAAACTGTTAAAATCTATGGATTTAGTTCTGCTCCAAGTTGCAGTGGAGTTCCGGACCTGCATCATGAATTGCTGGACTTGTAATTCACCTAATACTTTATATGAACGATTTATAATATTGCTGGCACTTGTAGTTTACCTATCGTATGGATTGTTCACAATATTAGTTTATATTTTGATTTTCACTATCACATTTGTGTTTGAGCACTTCTATTACTGATTGGTGTTAATTTATTTGTGGTTAAGTAATTTTGATATAATGTAAAAGGCTGGTACTGCTGGCGGGTACTGGTACTGCTGGCTGGTACTTGTGCTGGTGGCGGTTACAGCTGGTTGGTACTGGTACTGCTGGCAGGTACTGCTGGATGGTACTGGTACTGCTGGCTGGTACTGCTGGTGGGTACTGATACTGCTGGCTGGTACTGGTACTTCTGGTGGGTACTGCTGGTGGGTATTGATACTGCTGGCGGGTACTTCTGGCGGATACTGGTGACTGGTACTGGTGGCTGGTACTGGTGTCCGAATCGCGAGTTTCCGTGCATTAGTGTGACAGAAGACAGAAGCATGCGGCTGCTGTAGACAGCAGAGCCAATGCTTCCTGTCACAGGCGGAGTACATTTGGTATCACTCCGCGGAGCTATACAGGAAGCATCGGCTCTGCTTCCTTTAGCGGCGGCTCCATTCTTTGCATTGATGCTCGGAGATGGGCTTCCTGACCCGCCATCTCAGAGCAAGACATGGCGGGCCACATCAGAGGGCGCCGCAGGCAAGCGGTTGTGCACCCCTGCTTTACAACAAGCACAAGGTGATTTGCTTGTAAATAAAGAATTTATAGACAAGTCTTTCCAGGGAACGCTCATTTTATAAAAATTTGCTTCTAAACCTTAACTGGATTAAATCATGTTGCAGCAGGCTAATTCTGTATTTATTAGCTTTAGGCTTAAATCATTTTATTACTTTGAAATAACTAAACCTGTATTATGTACAAGACTTCTTTGATTTAAAGTGGAACTTCACTCTCCCAATCAACATTGATTATTTTTAATCTGCATATTGCTAGCATTAGTAGATAGGAAAGTATATCAATTTACTAGTTTTAAACTTTTTTTTTTTTTACATTTCTTCAGTTACTTCCTGGTTTCTTGCCTAGGCAAATGATGGCATGCATCCCAGGAGGAAGAGGGGTTTTCTCAAATAAGCACACCCTCCTGCATGCATGCCCGAGCTAAGGGCAGATTGATTCCAGGAAGTAAATGCTACATTAATTATTTGCACTTACTCAAGTTGGCCACAGCCAGAAATGCCATGGGGTGTATTTCAAAGTGATTTCTCAACATGGAGACATGGATGGATGGGGGAGTTTGCTTTGAATATTTTGGCTTCTGGTGTTCAGATGCAGTGAAGATCCGCTTTAAGCAGAACTCCAGAAACAACTACTTATAGATCAAACTGTTCCTTTATCAAAATCCCACTACAACATCCTCAGTAACCCTTCCCCATTATTTAAAAAAAAAAAAAATAATTGCCTTTATACAGTATATAAGTCAACTTTGGCATTCATAATATCTATGGGATGCATTTACTGAAATCGAATAGGATGTTCACTTTGCAAGCAAATTTGTCCTAGAGCTTAAAATGAGGTAAAGCTCTGCTCACTTTCATCATCAAATCACATGCACATCCTTGCATGTGATTGGGTATTCTATGCAAAGTGAAACTCACATTCACTTTACTCTGGGGCAAATCGCTTTGCAAAGTGCAACTTCACTTGCAAAGTAAACAGCTTTTTTGCCTTTAGTATATCAACCCCTCTGTTTCAAGGTCATCTGCAATTGGTGCTGCATTTCTTAAATGTTCTATATGTACAGGGTTCAACTGCAGAAAGGCCTATACTGACAACTAAATATTGTATTAGTTGGGTTTGCTAGGGAACTCATTGAAGTGGCGTTTCCCCCAAAATTACAAGTTTTAACCTATGTGCAGCAAATGAGCTAATAAAAATTAATTGGATAAAAAAAAAAAAAAAAAATTCACTTACCCATTTCTCCGTTGCTAGGTGGTCCCTCAAAATCTGCCTCTTCCATAGCCTAGGCTAAAAACTTCACTTCCCCTCGGCGCAGTCAGTCATCTGGGACACGTGACAGGTCCCAGATGACTGCGGCGTATCACGGCGTGCGGCGCTGCTCGCGCATGCGCAGTGGGTGTCCGGCTGTGAAGATACAGCCGGGTGCCCACAGTAAGGATTCCGGCGCTGTGAGCAGAGTGGGGAACGAGGGTGGGCTTCGTTCCCCCGCATTGCTGAACCCTGGGACAGGTAAGTGTCCGATTCTTAAAAGTCAGCAGCTGCAGTATTTGTAGCTGCTGACTTTTAAAAAAATATTTTTTAAGGGGCACACCACTTTAACATATTCAGAGTCTTAAGCCAACCACACATGGACTAAAATGTATCCAGTTCAGCAGTGACCAGCTGAACTTTGATCTAAGTATCGGTCAACTTGGTACAACCAGCCTGTTTCATTTTTCTGCATGCGATTAGTGTCTGCGGCTATAGCCACTAGCAGTAATTTTTGTATTGTGCCGGCCAGGAAGGATACCCGCCCCAACCCGCCCCTACCAGCAGAATACAATAGTACAATACTGGTACGGGAGGGATTCCCCCATCAACACTGACTGTGTTGATGGGGGAATCAAGAGATGTTCTTTCCTTCCACCCCAGAAAATGGCACAATCTATGGGCCTCTTAACTTTACCTTGAACTGACAGAAGAACAAAAACTTGGTTACCAAAAAATTATAGGAAAGAATGATCAAAAAAAAATTTGCGTACACAGTGCTTTCTCTAGCTGAACATGTCTTTGTATTGGTTGAATAAGAGATCTAGTTCTGACTGTTGTTCGCAGAGGTGAAGGCCTTCTTCGTCTATTCAAGGCACATCAAGCTGGTCCATTATTTCTACAATACACTATATTCTTATACAAAAGGGTTTTTATGAAAGGCATCTGTGTTTCATACCATGTCCTGTGTTTATTTGCAGTTCTTATAAAGCCTATGAGATTGTCCCTTTATGCACAATCTTTTTAATGCAGATGGAAAAAAAAAAAAAAAACAGTCACGGAAAAAAATATATACACTATGACAATAAATGGTTATCTTTACTAGTCTGTGAACATTTCAGCTTGTCTCTAAAAAAAATAAAAAAATAAAAACTTAATTAAAAAAATTAAAAAATTATGGGGCAGCTGATCTATTATTATCAAATAGGTCAACATGAATATGTGACAGATCCCAAGATAAAAAAGAATTAATCATGCAGCAAGATTTGGAAACACCACCTCTAATACGCACATTTATTAAAGCGGGGTTCCACTGTCTAATGTTTTATTCTTTTTGGCAACATGACAACGATTAATAGATTTAAATATATAACTCACATGTTCCGTTTAAAAAGACTTCTGCTGTCCGTTTTCGCCACATAAAAGAACTTATACATTTTTATGCTGCTGGTTGTCATCTTGCCTGCGGGCATGTGAAGCCCACAGGCATCCTCTTCCGGGACACTGTGCTGCTGATGGACCAGCATGCACCCCCTGTAATTGCAGTAACCGCAAATTGGAGCGCCGTCAACAGCTCAGGTTGCCATTACAACGGGCGGCGTCGTAGGCAGTCACGCCCCCATTGTGATGGCAACAGAGATAGAATCGCGTCACTTACGGTTTTGAAGTACCACGATTCTAGCCCTCGGCGCTGCCCACTACCTCCTGGGAAATGGTGACACACATCTCCCAGGAGCATTAGCGAGCGGAGGCACAGAGGGAAGTGACGTGTTTAGCCCAGGCACTGGAAGAGGCAGATTTTGTGGGACCGCATACCAACAGGGAGTAAGTTAAAAAAAAAATGTTTATCCAATTAATTTTTCATTTAATGCACAGAAATTTTTTTTTGATTTTTTGGGGGAAACACCACTTTAAGGCAGGTGATTATTAATAGGCTGTATAATAGTTTTGCTGGATTGAGCATGCCATGCAAATATGAACAAGCAAAACAAGACAATCCTAATCAACAATAAAACAAAACTAACATTTTTCTATGTGCGGATTCGATTTTGCACATTATGACACACTTACTCAATACTGTGCCCTCTTACCGTAGATCAGAAAGAATGGGTGGAACCTTGCGCGCTGCTAGAAACTACAGTAGTGATAGGTCAGGATTGCAATTTCCGTGCCATCTGACGCCGACACCATCTCCCGCAGAGATTCTTCCAGCTCCCACGATGATCCCTTTCAGCATAAGGATGGTCATGGATGATGTAACTTGTGCATTACATTGCACATAGCACCCGGAAAGTATATTTGTTCAACAACCCCTGTCTTTGGTAAATCTTTTGTACTAAACTGTTTTAGACCACATACAGTGCAGTATTCACAGCGCTTCACGTTTTCCAGATTTCGTTATGTTACAGCCTTATTCCAAATGGATTAAATTATTTTCCTTAAAATTCTTCATACAATACCCCATAATGACAAATGTGAAAGAAGTTTGTTTGACATCTTTGCAAATTTATTAAAAATAAAAAATGTACATAAGTATTCACAGCCTTTCCTCTTTTGTTGAAGCACCTTTGGCACCAATTACAGCCTCAAGTCTTTTTCAGTATGATGCTACAAGCTTGGCACACCTTTTTTTGGGCAGTTTCTCCCATTCTTCTTTGCAGGACCTCTCAAGCTCCATCAGGTTGTATGGTGAGTGTCGGTGTTCAGCCATTTTCAGATCTCTCCAGAGATGTTCCATCGAGTTAAAATCTGGGCTCTGACTGGGCCATTCAAGGACATTCACAGAGTTGTCCCGTAGCCACCCCTTTGTTATCTTGGCTGTGTGTCCAGAGTGCTATGGAGCAGGTTTTCTTCAAGGATGTCTATGTACATTGCTGCATTCTTCTTTCCCTCAATCCCGACTAGTCTCCCAGTTCCTGCTGCTGTAAAACAGCCCCACAGCATGATGCTGCCACCACCATGCTTCACTGTAGGGATGGTATTGGCCAGGTGATGAGCGGTGCCTGGTTTCCTCGAGACATGATGCTTGCCATTCAGGCCGGAGAGTTCAATTTCTTTTTCATCAGACCAGAGAAATCCTTCAGGTGCCTTTTTGCAAACTCCAGGCAGGCTGTCATGTGCCTTTTACTGAGGTGTGGCTTCTGTCTGGCCACTCTTTCATACAGGCCTGATTGGTGGAGTGCTGTAGAGATGGTTGTTCTGCTGGAAGATTCTTCTCTCTCCACAGAGAAATGCTGGAGCTCTGTCAGAGTGACCATCGGGTTCTTGGGCACCTCCCTGACTAAGGCCCTTCTCCCCCGATTGCTCAGTTTGGCCGAGCGGCCCGCTCTAGGAAGAGTCCTGGTGGTTCCAAACTCCTTCTGTTTATGGATGATGGAGGCCACTGTGCTCATTGGTACATTCAATGCTGCAGAATTTTGTTCTGTACCCTTCCCCAGATCAGATTGTCTACAGACAATTCCTTGGACTTCATGGCTTGGTTTGTGCTCTGACATGCACTGTTAACTGTGGGACCTTATATTTACAGGTGTGTGCCTTCCCAAATCATGTCTAATCAACTGAATTTACCACAGGTGGACTCCAATCAAGTTGTAGAAACATCTCAAGGATGATCAGTGGAAACAGGATGCACCTGAGCTCAACGGCAAAGGCTGTGAATGCTTATGTACATGTGATTTTTTTTTCTTTCTTATTTTTAATAAATTTGCAAAGATTTCAAACAAACTTCTTTCACGTTGTTATTATGGGGCATGGTTTGTAAAATGTTGAGGAAGATGATTTCGGAGAGGTCAGTGGGAAGAAAAAATCTCCTTGTATGCGGATGACGCACTCGTGTATCTGGGAGACACTGACTCTTCCCTGCGAGCAGTTATGGGAATAATCAAGAAATTCGGTTTCACCATTAATTGGTCCAAATCGACTATAATGCCCATTGACCCTATGACTGACCCCTTGCCAGTAGATGCAAATCAGATAGCCGTGGTGACCAAGTTTAAATACCTAGGGGTAGTGGTGTCTCCAGATGCATCAGACTATGTTCGATTGAATCTAAGCCCACTACTGGACAAACAAAAACTCAAATGTACCAGCTGGTGCAAATTACCCCTGTCGGTGGTGGGAAGAGTGAATCTTATTAAAGATGGTATGGGCCCCACAGCTACTATACATTTTTCATAATTCACCTATGTGGATTACGAACAAATGGTTTAAAAAGATTGACACATTAATGCGAGACCTGATATGGAAGAAAAAAAGTAGCCAGAATTAGCCTATCCACATTACAATATGGGAAAGACAGAGGGGGACTAGCGGTACCCCACCCGAAAAGATACTTTCTGGCCTCATAGCTTTAGCAGATGGCGGGATGGGGACGAGAACAAGGCAGTGACCCGGTGACCCAATTGTTCGTAGGGTCTGACCCTTCCTTGAAGGCAGCGTCACATATGGAAAAAGGCCTCCCTAGCATTCCACACACATCCACTAGCAGTGTTCTACTGAGGAAAACATGGTCAGAGATTAAAAAGATATTGAAATTAGAGGGTCCACTCCCCTTCACTCCCATATGGAATAATCCCAACTATGCAGAAATACAAAAGCTACAAGGGTTCGCCCATTGGAGGGACAGGGGGATTTGGTTCTTCCCTCAAATATATGAAGGGGGGATACTCAAAACCTATGGGCAACTGTGTCAGGAATTCCAACTAACCCCCAGGGGTTTTTATCAGTACTTGCAACTGCGACATGCATTAGAAGCACAACAGCAAGAATGCTCGCTGCTAACATCCTCATCTAGACTGCTGATGGAGGTCCTGTGGGCTGACTCCCGGAAAGGGCTCATATCAAAGGTGTATGGGGAACTCTCCTCCTCGGTCCAGGATCATAATTCCCTCCCGTGTAGAAAGAAATGGGTAGATGACATAGGGGAGATAGACGGAGACCAATGGGATATGGCACTTGAGTCGATACCGGCGGTCTCCATCTCAGCTTCCCATAAACTCTCATAATTATATATTCTGCACAGGACATATAGAACCCCGACACAATTACACAAGTGGGGAAGAAGGGATTCGCCACTATGTCCCAAATGTAGGGCCCATCAGGGGGACTTTATCCACCTATTATGGCGATGTCCAAAGCTGCACAGATATTGGGCAGAGGTGTCTCAACACATTAATAGACTGGCACAAGTACCAATCCCGATGAACCCCCTGGGGTATCTACTGGGGGCCATAGACAGTGAAATGTACCCGAAAGGGATGTATTACATGATTACCAGACTAATGTACTTGGCCAGGAAGCTAATCGCAAGATATTGGATGGCACCTACGGTACCGACAGTAAAACAGTGGATTAGTTATGTGAACTCAATACTTCTCAGGGAAAATCTTGCATACAAGCATAGGAAGGCACAGGGTAAATTTGACCTTATATGGCAACCGTGGTTGGAGGACCCCAGCCTAGCTCCTCCTCAGCTGGTGCTGGATAGATTGCTAATGTAGTCAAGTATAGCGGAGTTTGAGGCGGGGGAGAGAGGGGAACAGAGAGAAAGGAGATACATCTTTAATATGGAGATAGATATGCACTAGACCCTAGATAATCAGCAGATGAAGAGAGGTTTAAATCTGACAAATTTACTGTGAGTCAACAGTGCAAGTTTGATTTGGGAAAGGGGGGAAGTTAATGTATGAAAATAAATGTTTACCTATATGGTACCCTGTTATTGCTCTGTTTGTACTGAAACTGAATATTCTGTATACCAAGATTGTACTGATCAAAATGTGAAATGTGGGAAAAAAAAAATAAAATTTGTTTTGTATGAGCAATCTATAAATAAAAAAAGTTTTGATTAAAAAAAAAAAATGTTGAGGAAGATAATTAATTGAATCCATAATGGAACAAGGCTGTAAAAAAAGTGAAGCGCTGTGAATACTTTCTGGATGCACTGTAAATAAAATGGCTACAATTCTGTTGAGCAGTCTATAAACACTAGAGGGAGGTGAGACATCCACATTTATTGTAGGATAGACGGATGCACTGCAGACCTCTTACCAGCAAATTTGCTTGAAATCAGTGCTGACTGGACAAAATTTCACACCTGTTTAATCACTACTCCTTCCAATGAGTCCAGACAGGCAGCGTTTAGGAATCGTCAAAGTATTGTCACCAGATCCAGACGAATCAGACGAGTGGATGGTCAGAAGCTTGTCTAAAGCTGGCCATACACATATAGATTATTTTTTGATTCAGCTTGCAGGGCTGCACAGCGCTAAAGTAGCTACTGTATTTTGACAGCTTGCGCTGCCACATCAATTGAGGCGTGTTGGGCCAGAGGGGGTCGACAAGGCCATCCACTGAGAAAATTTGGGCCGATTCACTGTGAATTGGATAAAATTTGCTCTGTGTACGGCCAGCTTTTTGGTGAACACACGTGGCCAGGTTCCGCACCTACTCAATTTTCTGTTGCAGTGATGGACAGGAATTGGGCCTCGTAGAGTTTACCCAAAGGGCAGTAAAAGAATTGAAAACCACAAGAAATATCTGTTAAAAAAACCTTTGTGCAGTAGGCACATATCTTTCCGTTTTGCACTGAGACAAGGGAAGGAAGTATTTGTGCATTGCTGGACATTTAGCTGAAGACTTTGTCTTTGTGAACTAACACTGGGGCAATTTAATAAAAAGTGAGACAAACTTCTCAATTGGAGCGCAGCCAATTAGCTTTTAAATTACATTTTGTGTGGAAAAAATGAAACATAGAAGCGGATTGGTCATTCTGGGCAATGGCACCGGTTGGGACAGAATTTGTCTCAGACACTTTCATTCATCCCTCTGTGTGCATTTTAATGAACAAGTTCCTCAATATGATTTCATATATGAAAGTCAATTAAGTAAAATGGATTTGTCCATGATTTTATATAATGAATAAAAGGTACAACAATTTGAGTAGAGAAGTCTACATTAGCAACTTGTATGAACAGGTGAATGTGTTAGGGTTCGTTTTCATACATTATTCGTTTATGGTCCCCAGGGCTTATTTTATTCCTTATGATTAATTGAACATCTTAGGACTAGCCTAATACTTTGAATAGGTCCTCAACATAATTATTCTATTGTTATCTACTAAGCTGCACTTTAGTAATCAAGACAGACATAAGTAACCACTTATATCATAAATATAGAGCAGGAAATGAAAGTAAATTAGTTTTTTATGCCCTCATTTACTTCATTATTGATAAATGACTCCAGCTTCATATAATGCAGTTTGTGTATGACATTTTATCCCAGCTGTATTACTTACTTGCGCTTGTAGTTAGCAAAATCAGCATCCACAATATCAGCAAGAGGCAGATTGAATAAACTAAATGAGGCATACACTAGCACCCTAGAAGAGAAAGGAAAGAAAACTTCATTTAATATTAGACAAAAATTTACAAACAAAATGAAATAGCAAAACCACAGTCAAAAGTTTACCGTATATACTCGAGTATAAGCCGAGTTTTTCAGCACTTTATTTGGAGCTGAAAATGCCCTCCTCGGCTTATACTCGAGTCAAGCATTTTTCTGCTGCAGAAAATGAAATTTTCCGAACCGACTTTGGGGCCCCGTATTTTGGAACCCCAAATTTGGTGTGCACACCCAGTGGAAATAGTACTACAACATATCCAAAGCTGGGGTTCCCAGCACCAAGTGGCCCCGAGATATGGGCCCCCAAAGTCAGTAAACTGTGTCAATACGGGGAGATACGGGGCCACAAAGTCGGTTCGAAAAATGTCATTCTCTGCTGCAAAAAAGTGCTTGACATTTTCCGAACTGACTTTGGGGCTTTGGATATATGTTGTAGTACTAGTTCCACTGGGTTTGCACACCAAATTTGGGGTTCCTAGCACTAAGTGGCCCCGAGATACGGGGCCCTAAAGTCGTCAACTGTGTCCATCTGCAGCAATGTCATTTCGGGACCCTTTGGGTCCAGAAACCCCAAATTTTGGCTGCAGCTAGGGGGCATCTAGAAACCCTTAACTACAGAGTTTGCAAATGGGCACAGTGAGGCTTCAAATGGGCATTGTTGACAGTCTTTTCCACTTACAGTAGCTGCGCATTTCTCACCCTAGGCTTATACTCGAGTCAATAAGTTTTCCCATTTTTTTGTGGTAAAATTAGGTGACTTGGCTTATATTCGGGTCGGCTTATACTCGAGTATATACGGTAGTTTTTGTTTACATTTTAGAGGAAGGGTTGGGAGCTCCGTCAGCTTTTCGTTGAATTTTGCGTTACCACAAAAAAAAAAAAAAAAAGAAAAAAGGAGATTTCCCATAAAATAGTAATGCACTATGTGCCAGTGCATTTTGAGGATCATGTGTTCCCTTACTCCCTTCATCAGGGTGTGTAATTTGGCGTGAAATAGGGATTCCACAAAAATAGCGATCTGTAAAAACTGTCAAATAGCAATTTTTCAAAAGCAGTCCTTAGTCTTTGTAGCTAAATGTGGTAAATAAAAGGTTACAGCCAGAATAACAGATACAACCGGCTCTTAAAGGACAACCACAATGCTCATGCGGCCCACAATGAAATTGAGTTTGACACTCCTGATGCAGGGAGTCAGAGAAGGAACATGTTCACTTTGAATTACGGAGTATAAATGAACAGCAGTTCATGGACTGTCAAGCAGCCACACTGTTGAGAATGATTTCATTTAAAAATAGTTGCCATAGTTGCCAAAAAATGGCAACTATGGTTTATGTAGTCAACAGTAGTAAACTTTAATAAGTTGGAATACAGAGCTTGTGTGTTTCTGCAGTCCAAACTCCAGCCACGTTTCAGATTCTTCCCCGTTTACCTTGTGGTCAGACAGTTTATTTTGGACAAGGGTAAAAAACATTAATACATTCCAGCTGTATCAACACATAATAAATTATTGACCAAAACCATGCCATCGTGGCTCGTGTTAGTGCACAGAATCAGAGAAATGTTGATTTTCTTTAAATGAGATACAACAATTTAAAGCTGCACTCCAGGATGTATCTGTATTGCATTCTCATTGTTCCAGCTTGGCACAATGTGAGTATGCAACAAACTGCATATCTTGTAGGCTGCTGGTAAAGCTGTACATTTGTGTAGTAGTTGGCACCACTACAGGGATCGCCGCAATCTTCCAGGTCCCGCAGGGGTTCTGTGTGAGCAATTACCCCACTACAGATTGACCACAGGGGTTTGCTCATTTAGAACCACCACCATACAAAGAACGTCTTGCATTTTGTTTAATGAATACAAGGCATTCTCTAATTAGACAAAGAGGGGGAGGGGGCAGTGACGTCATAATCTACAGCTCGTCTAATCAGAGAACACCTTATGTTAATTGAAAAAAATGCAAGGCATTCTATAAATAGTGGTGGTATTGAGCTAGTGACCCACTGGGGCAGATTTACTAAAACGGGTGCAGAAAGATTCTGGTGTAGCTGTGGACAGTAACCAGCTTCTAACTTCAGCTTGTTCAATTAAGCCTTGACAATAAAATGAAAAGGATGTGTGCACCAGTTTTAGTAAATTCTCCCCCACTATGTACCTTGTGTAGAGAGGAAGCCGTTTGCACAGAACCCGAGCAAGACTTGGAAGATTGTGGCTATCACTGTAGTAGCACCAACTACTACAGTAATTTTCAGCTGCTCTAGTGCTCAGGTTTGATTGTGCCAAGCTGGACCAATGTAAGTATGCAATACAGATCATTTCTGGAATTAAGCTTTATAGGGACACTTTTAGCACTGTGTGTATCAGATGTTCTGATTCAATCTGAGTAGCTGTCTGCACTTTTAAAGGGAAATTAGTACTGGTGGCTCCCATACTTTCTCATGGTGCACTATTGGGATTCAGTGGGAACCATAGTGTGTCAGGTCCTGACCTCTTTATTACATCATCATAATGCTGCGTACACACGATCGGAAATTCGGCCAGCAAAAGACCGATGAGAGCTTTTGGTCGGAAAATGCAACGGTGTGTATGCTCCATTGGACTTTTGCTGGCCGAATTCCAGCCAGCAAAAGATTGAGAGCAGGTTCTCAATTTTTCGGGCGGAAAAAATTCCAATCGTCTGTAGCAATTCCGATGTGCAAAATTCCTACGCATGCTCGGAAACAATTCGACGCATGCTCGGAAGCATTGAACTTAATTTTCTCGGCTCGTCGTAGTGTTGTACGTCACCGCGTTCTTGACGGTCGAAAGTTCAGCAAACTTTTGTGTGACAGTGTGCATGCAAGACAAGCTTGAGCAGTATTCCGTTGGGAAAAACCTTCCAAGATTTTTCTGATGGAAAATCCGCTCGTGTGTACGCGGCATAGGAGTTTTAAAATTGTTGGTTCACCTTTCACACAAAAAATTAAAAGGTGAATTAACATTGTACACCTGGCCCCACCTGCTATTTGCATAAAACTCCAGGTTTTAGGGATTCTGAGGCATTCTGCATCCAAACACTGGGACATATGGGCACTTTTGGAAGCTGATGTTAATGTATGCTCACAATCTGACCACTGTGCAGAATGGGCAGGTTTGCTCTGAGCTTATCACATCCACATGTGTGTCTAGGGAAAAAACATGATGTATTTCCTTTAAGACTGTCCCACAACGTACTGCGGGTTCCCTTGATTTAGAGCACAGTGGTTACAATGCACTGCAGAACCAGTCAAGCAAGGCAGAAAAAAATACAGCAGACAACATACAACTGACAGATTAATAATAACACTCTGCCTCTTCTCTATACACCAGTTGTTTGCTGAACAAATATTTGACAGCCCTGAACACCAGTAGCAATAAGAAAGATCTCACTTTTCATCACATGCTCTAGCGAATATGTGACAAATATTACGGGTCATATGATCCACATTTTACTCTTTGCATGTCAGGTAGACTACAGAAATTTTGGAACCTATACAATTACTTACATGTGAGCAGTCTTCAAGTTACCATTCTTTTCTTACAATGCTTTAAAACAACAGTCTAAAAATACTCCCTTGTACCTTTGCAAAGCTATTTTGAGTGTTTTGGGAACGCCTGCACCCAGGATGCTCTGATATACAAGTCTTGGCTTTTGCAGAAAGCTGTGGGCAGAACCATTCCCTCTAACAACTCTTTACTGGACATACAGCTGCCCATTATGGAGGCTGTAGTGGGCAGAAGGCATTGCAGCCTCCATCTTTCTCAGCAAAGGTCAAGATATACATATTAGCTGGAGAAATTCTGTACAACTCCCCCAGATACTGTTCCTCTTTCGTTATCTTCCAATTTATCTCACTGTCTCTCATCTATCCTCCTAGCAAAAGCATAAAAACTCATTCATTTGGGAAAGGAAAAAACCCTGTAGAGCCCATAGTAATCTCATTAAACATAGACTTGCAGGGGGCTTAGGGTTAGTTAAGAACTACTACCACTCCACAATCTTAGTACAATTGAGAGAATGGTTCCGGGCACCCTCTAACACCCACTGGCACAATATAGAACAAACTACTGTCCCGGGGCACAATATAGAACACTGGAACACTGGCTGCATAGCACTGGACCAAAGGGGTCTACTACCCTTCACTACTCCCCGACTATTAGAGCTGCCTCGTGTTCCTGGTGGAAATTCCTGAATCACCAATGGGGACAAGTTTTTATGACCTCTATCAAAATACCTATACTTATGCTGCATCTGATTCCTGACATTAATCTTCCACCCAAACTAGTGGCCGCTTATAAGTATGTAAATTACCTTTATGATAATGGGAAAGTGAAAACCCATCACCAGATTACAAATGGACCTTTAATTACAGTGGTGTGAAAAAGTGTTTGCCCCCTTCCTCATTTCCTGTTCCTTTGCATGTTTGTCACACTTAAGTGTTTCGGAACATCAAACCAATTTAAACAATAGTCAAGGACAACACAAGTAAACACAAAATGCAATTTGTAAATGAAGGTGTTTATTATTAAAGGTGAAAAAAATCCAAACCATCATGGCCCTGTGTGAAAAAGTGATTGCCCCCCTTGTTAAAACATACTATAACTGTGGTTGTCCACACCTGAGTTCAATTTCTCTAGCCACACCCAGGCCTGATTATTGCCAGACCTGTTCACAATCAAGCCATCACTTAAATAGGAGCTGCTTGACACAGTAAGGTCCACCAGAAGATCCTTAAAAGCTACACATCATGCCGAGACCCAAAGAAATTCAGGAACAATTGAGAAAGAAAGTAATTGAGATCTATCAGTCTGGAAAGGGTTATAAAGCCATTTCCAAAGCTTTGGGAATCCAGCGAACCACAGTGAGAGCCATTATCCACAAATGGCGAAGACATGGTGAACCTTCCCAGGAGTGGCCGGCCGCCCAAAATTACCCCAAGAGCGCAGCGACGACTCATCCAAGAGGTCACAAAAGACCCCACAACAACGTCCAAGGAACTGCAGGCCTCACTTGCCTCAGTTAAGGTCAGCGTTCATGCCTCCACCATCAGGAAAAGACTGGGCAAAAATGGCCTGCATGGCAGAGTTCCAAGGAGAAAACCACTGCTGAGCAAAAAGAACATCAAAGCTCGTCTCAATTTCTCCACAACACATCTTGATGATCCCCAAGACTTTTGGGACAACATTCTGTGGACCGATGAGACAAAAGTGGAACTCTTTGGAAGGTGTGTGTCCAAGTATATCTGGCGTAGAAGGAACACTGCATTTCAGAAAAAGAACATTATACCAACAGTAAAATATGGTGGTAGTGTGATGGTCTGGGGCTGTTTTGCTGCTTCAGGACCTGGAAGACTTGCCGTGATAAAAGGAACTATGAATTCTGCTGTCTACCAAGAGATCCTGAAGGAGAATGTCCGACCATCTGTTCGTGTACTCAAGCTGAAACGAACTTGGGTTCTGCAGCAGGACAATGATCCTAAACACACCAGCAAGTCCACCACCGAATGGCTGAAGAAAAACAAAATTAAGACTTTGGAGTGGCCTAGCCAAAGTCCAGACCTGAATCCTATTGAGATGTTGTGGTATGACCTTAAAAAGGCCGTTCATGCTCGAAAACCCTCTAATGTAACTGAATTAGGACAATTCTGCAAAGATGAGTGGGCCAAAATTTCTCCAGGACGCTGTAAAAGCCTCATTGCACGTTATCGCAAACGCTTGGTTGCAGTTGTTGCTGCTAAGGGTGGCCCAACCAGTTATTAGGTTTAGGGGGCAATCACTTTTTCACACAGGGCCATGATGGTTTGGATTTTTTTCACCTTTAATAATAAACACCTTCATTTACAAATTGCATTTTGTGTTTACTTGTGTTGTCCTTGACTATTGTTTAAATTGGTTTGATGTTCCGAAACACTTAAGTGTGACAAACATGCAAAGGAACAGGAAATGAGGAAGGGGGCAAACACTTTTTCACACCACTGTAGCTCCATCAGAGCTGTTTCCTTATATACAAAATAACTCACTACCTTGCCCACACACCCAACCTTACGAGAGGGATCCCGAATCAGGCGTGGTTATACCTTCTCTCCAATATGAAAGGCATCTACTCTTTTATAATCTCTTCCAAGAGAAACCAAAATTTGTGAAAGCACTAGCACTATTCAATCTCTCTATAGAAACCATCCCCATATCCTTCCAGACGGTAGTCACCCACAGTCTGCTAGCGGCAAGACTGTCAGTCACTAGGTTATGGAAATCAAATAGACCCCCCTTGCCGGAGACCTTAATACAACTAATCCAAACCCATCACACCTATGAAACTAATTTGCCTTCATCAAAACCCAAAAAGCTTGGAGCCCATGTGCTCAATAGTATGCACAACACATCTGTAATAAGTCTGCTTGGTAATTACCACTTATTGGTGCATTTCCTTCACGTTCGTGTGTTACCTTTTTCCTTGCTTCCAGTATTTCAGATTTATCTTAGGGCATTTTTTGTAGTATGCCTATTACATATCCTACCATGTGTGTAAGCATCATTCTTATTGTAATATGTATAGCTTGTTTCGCTGCAATTGTTTGTACTCTCCAATTGCCATATACATTTGCTAACTGTTGGTTATGCCTTTTTTTTTTTTTTTTTTTTTTTTGAAACCTCAATAAAAACATATTGAACAGAGAAAGGCTGTACAAAATGTATGTTCAGCAACCCAACAGTGCCCATTATGGATAAAACTTTATAGCGTTAAGCAAGGAAAGGGTTACTGCTCAGCAATGCAAGAAGAGAATTATCATAATACATTACAGGGTTCTATGGAGTTCAGCTGATGGGCCGAATCCAAGAGCTTCTGATATCTTTTTGGAACTACAACAAAGAGAACTTTTAAATCTCTAGCTTTGCTCTACAAAACTTTTTTTCCTCCATAATGTAAACAAATTGGAAAATTCAGCCTGGCATGGATTGTGGCGGGTATAAGAAAATATCAGCTCAGATTTCTCTGCTAGGATCCCAGAGAAAAAGAAAACAACGGGTAATTAAAGCTGTTGAAATCATCTAAAAAACATATGTGTCAAACACAAGGCCCACGTGCCAAACTAGGCCCTCCAGGACATTTCATGTGGCCCTCACATCCTGTAGCTGCGGCACCCCCCTTGTCTCCACCTCCCCTTGTCTCAGCAGTGGGCAGCAGAGAGGAGGACAGAAATCCTCCTACAGATCCTGCGTCTTTCTGTGCAGCCACAGCACCCCCTCAAAGACTCCTTCCTGGTCTTCTCATTCAGCAGACTCCAGCAGCCGACTCCAGCCCTCCTCTGGTCCTCCTTCAGACCCTGCCCTTTGTGCTTTCCAGCTCCGCCCCAGCTTCTTCCTGGCAGCAGCACATGGTAACTATGATGTAAGGAAGGGTGGGGGACTCTTGGCTTCTGATGGCGGGGGGGTGGGGGGTGGTGCTCTTGACATCTGATGTAAGGAGGAGTAGAGTGCTCTGGACATCTAGTCTTACAGAAACAATTGGTCCTTTGAGAGCGACCACAATGCTGATGTGGCCCACAATGCTGATGTGGCCCACAAAAGCGAGTTTGACACCCCTGATCTAAAATATGAAAAATCAGCTTTGGGCGGACCAAAAAATGGTCAGCTTTTCCTGTCATAAAACCCAATCTATATACCAACGGCACCCCCCAGTCAATGAAAACAACTATGTGTGTGCAACAATATAAAACTTCAGCAATGGCAGTTGGCAAAGCCTGGAACAGGTTATTCTGCCAGAATACAGGAAGCGCAATATTTGGGGTGTCAGCATCTGCTTAAAGTATGTTTAAAAATCTCTAATCTATACAACTTTCTCTGGTAGCCACTGGACTGTGCTTCTTCAAGGGCTGGCCTTTACAAATGGACCAAGAATTTCCCCCAGCTCCAAGTTGAGGTTCTTCTAGAATTCCTACGTTCATCTTTGAGAACGAGCAAAGCTACAATGTACCGCAAAATGATACTTCAGCTTTACCATTTTTCTTATGTATCCCCACATCGCTCTTAACTCATAGGCCTAAGCGCCTCTTCTCGTTGTCTGAAATGTAGGCAACTAAAAGCAGGCTGGTTTCATGCTTTTGGGTGTGTCTCAAATTAAACATTTTTGACACTTGGTAGTGCATTATGCAACCACATACTTTACCCAGTAAACTGTTTATCTTTAACCCTTGAATGGGCACTTTTTTGGTTCACTCAAGTTCTCAGGTTTTAAAATTTCCGAGGGTCATAAACAACTCCTCATTGTCATATCCTTTGTAGCGTCAAAAAGTCATCACCTCGAACCCCCCACTATTTCTTTGTTTATGAACAAATTGTTGTATGTTTTCCACATGGAATGGGTGGAAGCCTCTTTATATAAGGAATCACAGGTCCAAAAATTCTTTGATTTTCGGAGTCTTTCATTTAAACCTTGCCTGTAGATGCACAACAATCTATAAAAATAGAGAAGGGGAAGGTGCAAATCCCTAGTGCATTATCCGAGTTAAAACTGAATTTATTCGTATAAAAAGCAACCAATAAAATGCATACTTACAAAGGTGCACATTTTAAAGCATGTACTTGGAAAGATGACATGAGGTAGAAAATCCAAGTGTTCTGCGACCTCACATAAGCATGCTAACGTGATTCGGGGGCGCACCCCCTTCTTGAGAGCTGTGCTTCTTCCATGTACATGCTGTAACTTTTGCACCTTTGTGAGTATGCATTTTATTGGTTGCTTTTTATAAGAATACGTTTTGCGTATACGTCAGCCAAGCCCCTTCTGGCTATTTAAACTGCTTGGTTCATTTCTCCCATGCCTTCGCCTTGGTCAACATATCTGAAGATTCTCTGCTGTGTTCCTGTTAAAGATTTGCCTGGCTAACCTCCCTTCTGGTTCCTGATCCTGTTTGCTGTCTCCGATTACACTGATCTCTGGCTTCCTGATTTACTGGCTTGCACTGAGCCGCTTTGATTACCGAACCCTAGTTATGTTTTGACTATGTTTACTATTTGTACCATTTTTACCACTATATTAAAAGGTGTGATTTTTACTGCATTTTCTGTCTCCGTCTGATTCATGGTTCCTGACAGTATGTGATGTGATATTGGTTGGCTTTCCCTTTGGTGAAGACAACTGGGAGTGTTTGGCTGTCTTTTCTTGTTGACACAACAATCTATACAGAAAGATCCAAACCATCCAGCGCTTAGACCAAAGCGATTCCCGTAATATCTTGGAAAGTATTGTTTTGCTCGATGCAGCCCTCCTCAGACTGGGTAATCTTCAACACACTGTAAAAAACACACATAGGAGGGTGCAAACATCTAGCGCATTACCACTATAACCATTTATTAAAAAGAAAATACTCACAAACATGAATAAAAAAACAGGCTTATCTGATAAACAACTCCAGTGTAGGCCGCGGCTTCCGTTTCAATGCCACACGGATAAGAGGCTTACGCCTGTACACACACAGGCTTACGCCTGTACAACCTGACAGCAGGTTGTACACCGCCCCTGTGCCTCCCGTAGGCCAATATGCACCCATTTTATATACTGTCCAAGCCAAACAGCCTGTGTACATAAAAAACAGCATTTGGACATCATTTGTATGCACTGCTTTGCATATCATTTAACTCTGCGGTATACGTGGTCACTGTCTGGTTCTTAGTTCTTAGTCAATGCTAAAAACAAAAAGGTAATAAGACAAAAAACAGAAACAATTTCCCTTATGAACTTACAGTTTATAACAGGACAGTGACAGAAACCAGACGTGAAAGATGTTTACTTACATGTTAGTGACAAGGAATGTAGCTAGAATATAGTAATGCTGAGGTCCTATTAAAAGCATCAGAACTGCTGAAATGGCTTCCACATAGAATCCCCATAGGATCACCTTGTAGTAACCAATGTTTAACAGTAATGAGTGACTGATAAGCACAAGAAACTGAAAATAAAAATAGAAAAAAGGATCACATGTGAAATATAAATTTTAAGAAGTTAAAATCATAGGAAAACAGATTGTGTTCCAATTTTTTTTTATTATTCACTTAGTCAAAGTTACTAAGAGATCCTGTATATGGATGATATCCAATGTGGATTCAATATTGTTGTGTTTCTGTATCACCTTATTTAAATAAATAATTGGGAAAAAAATGTGTTTTTAAAAACCCATCCCCCCAGGCCACTTATGATCACCTTTGCTACACCTCTGCCACCATTTTGTTGGTCCCTGTAAGCTCTGGCAAAATACCTGTTGCTTCCTATAAAGGCAGAGCATGTGACCTCCTGTTAGGATTCAGTGCTCAAACCTGATTGACCAATCAGCAGACATGTAAGGAGGAGGGCTTCTTGGATCCTTGAACTCTGCCATTATATGACTTGAAGCTTACACAGGGTTTGACTTCTGATTCTGATGGGACAACAGAATAATGAGGGAGTGCGGCAGAGGTGAGTCTAAGGCAGGCCATACATGATTCTTTTTTTTTTTTTTTTCAACCAGCGGGCTGAACAAAAGAAATTAAAATAAAAAAGGAACTGAATAGGGGAATCCCTACCGCTAAATTACTATATTCTGCCGGTGGGGAGCCTTCTCCGCCAGCAGAATACAATGATCAGTGTTGCTAGTTACAGCAGGCGGCAATGATCTTTCAGGAAAAACCTTACAGGCCGGTTGTACACAAGTCGATCAATAGATTGACTTGTGTAGAACCAGCTAGCGCATACATGGATCAAAATTTGGCTGGTCACATTTGTATTACATGATGGATAAACTTTGTTCTCATTTATTGTTTCTGTACTTGCAATATGCTGCGATTCATTCTGCTCTAATTGTACGGTGTTAAAAGCTGCTGAGCATTGTATCATTATTCCCCTTTTGTAAGATTTCTTGTCTTGCTGAAGTAAACAATAAAAATGCAACTTTAATTAACAAAAAAAAAAAAAAGTAGCTGGACCAGACAAATTTTAATCCATGCATTGCCGGTTTAAGTGGGTCTAGAGCTGGATTTTCAAGAGACACTTTAAAGGCCATGGTGGTCAACTTAGTAGATACAGGAGTCCTCAGTTTTGGCTCCTGACATTTACAGGGGGCCACACTTAATATTCAGTATATGTAGTGCTACAGAATATTGTCAGAGACTGCTAAGATATCAATGTAGATGGTCAGAGACTAAGCACATGAGACAGGCATGTTTGCAGGCTGAAGACATGCTGGAGGAGACTGTTGGAGACTGAGGAAATGTTACATGAGGCTGCTATAAAGATCACTGCCTTAAAGCACTTTTACAATGTAGTACTCTTGCTACTGGCTAGTGGAGCCTCAGAGCCACAAAATAAACACCAAAAGGGCTGGATGTGGCTCCTGGGCCCCAGGTTAGACACCAGGGCTCCAAGCGTTGCATACACAGACATTGTAGTTGGGTGCTTGGCACAGAGTTTTGATCGTTGCCAGGCATCCTAAAAAAATGGATCTCAAATAGTGTACTAAGCCGACAAGCTTAGTATAAGTTTGCATTTCAGGAGTGTGGCTTTGTATTGTTTTGGCTCAAACACAAAAAGCAAGATTTAGACCCAAACTGTGCAATAACAAACTGATTCTTTCTCCGATACTTTAAAGTGGTTCTGCACTCATTTCATTTAGTAAATCTCTTTGCCTTCCAAATCAGGCAAAGAGTACTAAATTAAATGTTTTTTTTTTTTTTTTTTTTTTACTTACCTTGTAATTGAAGACTTCCGGTCTTCTCCCTCTGCGGCGGCGGGCGGGGTCTCTGCGTCGATCGTCGTCACGCCGCACTGTCTCCTGGGATCTGGTGTCATTGATCCCAGGAGTCAGTGCGGGCATCTTCCGAAATCTCGCGAGATTTCGGCCACATCTTCCGAAATCTCCCGAGATTTCGGCCGCATCTGCCAAAATCTCGTGAGATGTCGGCAGATGTGCCGTTACTGCGCACGCGCGAGTAACGGCGGTGCATGCTGGGCCATCAACAGTGCCTGTGGGGTTTCACATGCCCACAGGCAAGATGGCCCCCAGCACTAAAGAAGAAGACGAGGAACTTCAGCGGACGAAAACCGGCGGCGATCGAGATGGAAGATGGAACAGGTGAGTCCCCTAATAAAGGTAAGCATACTTTATATTACGTCCTTAAAAAAAATTTTTTTTTACAGAGTGCAGAACCGCAACGCTTTCAGAGGGCAGGTAAAATGCCACATGAGTAACACAGGCTCTAGATGCTGGCCTGATTAAGGTGCCCATCTGTACTTAGCCAAAAACAGTTTAATTCCGTGCCAACAGAGAATATTGGGGCTGTAACCAAAAGCCAATAAAAGGAAGACTTTACCAACATCCAAAATGTCTTTTTGGTGTCCTACAAAGTGGGCAAGGGGTAGAACCTCTGTTAGGCGATTACCGTTTTCTGCATCCTCACTGGGGAGATTTCCTCTTCCTGTCCCAACATCAGGGAGCATCACAGAGACAGGACACTGGGGACACAGTATCAAAAACTGTTTTTCTGAACTGTTAATACCTCTGTTAGGTTTGACTACTGTCTGCAACTTCCAGTCCCAGAGACCGCCATCTCCTCAGAGGAGCCAGCAATAAAAAATAAATAAACGTGGACCTTCATTCATTTTTTTAACTTTCCATCTATTAAATCTTCTGCCCTTGTCGTTTTAACTTTTTTTTCTGCCAGTAAATACCTTATACAGCCCACTTCCTGTTTCTTGTCTGGTAAAATTCTAGGCTTATGACATCATGCACAGCTCTCTCTCTCACTCTCCTGAGAGTTTGCCAGGAAGGGAGGGGGGCGAGTCATAAGAGGGCCAATAAGAGCTACAAAGCAAAGGTGTGCCTCTGTGTGTCTGTGTAAATTCAGGAAGTGGACAGGTAGCAGCTTCAGCTGCCCACAGTTAAAATGGTTGCAGCCAGACTTAGTGGAGAGATTTCTGCAGCATATTTGGCAAGTACAGAATCACAGTATATATAAAATAATATGCAAAGTGATTGAAGGGAAGCGTCAGAATGGCAAAAATGTTTTTATTACAATCTATGTGAGCAGACTGCAGTTCCTCTTTAAAGTAGTTGGGCTTTAAGTTTTTCAGTTCATCGTCAAGATATTGTAGGTAACATAGTAATCAGGGGTTGTTATGCACAACATTTTTATCCTATGATCCAATAGAAGCAAGCTTCTGAATCCTTCTATGGCTGATAGCACAATTCAGAAAATTCTTTATCATCTACTCTATGTTTAAATAAAAATGAAGTGGTAAGCTTATTTATTAAGGAAACAAGCAAAGAGCAACGGTCAGTAATCCCAATGAATTATTCAGAATTTAGGTTTTATATATATATGCAAGTATAAATGTTCAATAATGTTTTTGAAAATACAGTTTGTGGATTTATTTTGATGGCTCAACAACTGCAAAATGTAAAGTGACACTTACCTGAGGAAATATAGATCCAGCTCCATACATGATGCTTCTTATTAAGGAAGGAAGAGCATCTTTGGGAATTAGGTTATCAGCGAATATCATCATGAAGTTACTGCAAAAAGTGGCATGGAAAACTTGAAAAAAGTTCATAGACACAAATAGAAGAAAGTTTTTTTGAGTGAGGATCTGCTTAGTGAGAGTCAGAACAGAGGACCAGGAGAGTGGGGTGTCTGAGCGGCTGTTGCCCTCCAGATACTTCTGCTCGTACTGGGTCACCCCAAACACACCGGTATAACACATGCATGCAGTGGACAGTACCGCCAAGCCCACGGTGAAGGTCTGAAATCTTGGAATGTTCTCCATGTTATCAGAGACAAGTCCACAAAAGAGGATGCTTGAGGAGCCCAGCAGCGAAGCCAACTGGTTGTATTTTATGAGTTGAAGGCGGCTTTCATGCTTCGTTGAAATCTCAGCAAACAGGGCACACTGGGCAAGCAGAACAAAGGTAAGCAAGGCATCAAACACACACAGTGCTACAACAAGATGGACGCCACTAAGCCAATCACCTTCTGAGTAAACTTTCCACGGAAACCAAGGTATTAGGAAGGCCAAAGCATAAAATGGTGCTCCAAATAAGATGGACCTGCGGCGTATCGAGCAGAAGTCTGATTTTGAATTATCTTGTATGTACCCAAATAAAGGATCATTTATGGCATTCCAGATCATGAACACAACCTAAAAGATAAAATCAAAGATCATTTAATAAAAGGTCATGTCCGTTGTAAACTCAAAGAAAACATTTTTGTGTGGACACTGCGAGGTTAAATTAGCCCTCATCTCTTCAGGACTATGACAACGAGTGCTCTGTAGCTGGGATTCTACCTGCACCCGCAGAAACTATTGCAACAATGTCGCATTTTCTATGTCCCAAGCCAGTGGGTGACTGTTCCAATATTCTACAAGAGTGGTGTCCTACTTAAAAGGGTCACATTTGTGTTCACATTTTAACACTCCCTACTCCCAGCTTCTGCTGTGGTTCAGACAGGCACTGCAATTTTATGGCGTGTAAATGGCCGGACTTTTTTTGACAGCAAAGGTCAGACGGAACTAATCCATCAAACAATTTGACTGTGTGTGGGCTTTATCAGACCTTTTCTGTCAAAAAAATCAGACGGACTTCAGATTTAGAACATGTTTCAAATCTTTCCGACGGACTCGAGTCCGGTCGCAAAATCCCATCGTCTATATGCTAGTCCGACGGACGAAAACCGACTCTAGGACAGCTATTGGCTACTGGCTATGAACTTCCTTATTCTTGTCCGGTCGTACGTCATCACGGTCGAATCCGTCAGACTTTGGTGCGATTGTGTGTAGACAAGTCCGATTCGACGGAAGTCTGTCGAAAGTCCGTCGAAAAGTCAGTTGAAAAGTCCGGTCGTGTGTACACGGCATTAGGCAAGGCAGCTCACACTACCAATCTGGCTGGGAGGTCTACTGCTAGCCCCTGGATTTACAGCTGACAGCAGAATCACCACTCAACACAGTTCCTGCAACTCCCCCCCCCCCCCCTCCATTCATCACCACTGTGCCTGGACCCCACTTCTCACCACCAAACCTGAAAGCCCTTCCCCACCATGTCTTCACACCAACTCAACCCCCTCTGTTTTCATCTGCTTCCCCTGCACAATAACCCTCATTCTCACCATTACACCTGACCCCCAGCCTCCTCCTTTGCATGCCCCAACTTCACTGACATCTGCCTCTGTGTTTGCCGCCACTGTTGCAACACACACTTCTGTGTTTGCCACCACTGCAGCGATGAGTCTTTTGGAATTCAGCCCGTTCAATGAAAAGGCAAAATGTTTGCTAGTAGATTTATAAACACATATGCAGACTACCAAGATGTGCCTCTTCCATTTTTCCCCTTTGGTTTTCCTAGATCCACTTTATGATTTATTTTTCTTCTGGCTAATAAATGGTTACACATAACAAGCATTTATGTTTGTTTAATGATGTCTCACCCACATTAAAGAAAAGCCTCACGAGTAAGGATGGGCCCGGTGCTCGATGCGAACCCACGTTCGCATCGAGCACCGGGCGTTCGCTCGCTCGGCGAGCCCAGAACTATTTTGGCCGCTCGCATCACGTTGGTGTGATGCGAGCGGCCGGCCCCGCAATGCATTGCGGCCGGCGCGGCCGACGCAGTGCATTGCTGGCTGATGATTGGCCAAGCATGCACTGTGACCCCGCATGCTTGGCCAATCACAGCCCCGGAAACTCGAAGAGCCATAATTGGCTACAGGCAGGACGCCTGTAGCCAATTACAGCTCAGGGGCTGTAGTACACGCCCCCCCCCTATAAAACGCCGCCACGCCGTCTGCGCCGGTCACATGCTGTTCCGGCGCAGATTGAGCAGGCTGTTTCTGTGACACTCTGCTGCATTTAGATAGATAGAGAGAGAGATTCACTTGCAGAGATTGAGTTAGATAGATTCAGTTACAAAGATTGATTGACAAAGAGGGGCTTGTAGTGTGCTCGTGGCAGGCAGGCAGAGCTCCTATATTTTGTTACCAGAAGCACCTATAGGACTTGTAGTGTGTTCGTGGCAGGCAGGCAGAGCTCCTATATTTTGTTACCAGAAGCACCTATAGGACTTGTAGTGTGTTAGTGGCAGGCAGGCAGAGCTCCTATATTTTGTTACCAGAAGCACCTATAGGACTTGTAGTGTGTTAGTGACAGGCAGGCAGAGCTCCTATATTTTGTTACCAGAAGCACCTATAGGACTTGTAGTGTGTTAGTGGCAGGCAGGCAGAGCTCCTATATTTTGTTACCAGAAGCACCTATAGGACTTGTAGTGTGTTAGTGACAGGCAGGCAGAGCTCCTATATTTTGTTACCAGAAGCACCTATAGGACTTGTAGTGTGTTAGTGGCAGGCAGGCAGAGCTCCTATATTTTGTTACCAGAAGCACCTATAGGACTTGTAGTGTGTTCGTGGCAGGCAGGCAGAGCTCCTATATTTTGTTCCCAGAAGCACCTATAGGACTTGAAGTGTGTTAGTCCCATTACACACACAGAGCTATATTTTGTTCCCAGAAGCACCTATAGGACTTGAAGTGTGTTAGTCCCATTACACACACAGAGCTATATTTTCTTCCCAGAAGCACCTATAGGACTTGAAGTGTGTTAGTCCCATTACACACACAGAGCTATATTTTGTTCCCAGAAGCACCTATAGGACTTGAAGTGTGTTAGTCCCATCACACACACAGAGCTATATTTTGTTCCCAGAAGCACCTATAGGACTTGAAGTGTGTTAGTCCCATTACACACACAGAGCTATATTTTGTTCCCAGAAGCACCTATAGGACTTGAAGTGTGTTAGTCCCATTACACACACAGAGCTATATTTTGTTCCCAGAAGCACCTATAGGACTTGAAGTGTGTTAGTCCCATCACACACACAGAGCTATATTTTGTTCCCAGAAGCACCTATAGGACTTGAAGTGTGTTAGTCCCATTACACACACAGAGCTATATTTTCTTCCCAGAAGCACCTATAGGACTTGAAGTGTGTTAGTCCCATCACACACACAGAGCTATATTTTTTCCCAGAAGCACCTATAGGACTTGAAGTGTGTTAGTCCCATTACACACACAGAGCTATATTTTGTTCCAGAAGCACCTATAGGACTTGAAGTGTGTTAGTCCCATCACACACACAGAGCTATATTTTCTTCCCAGAAGCACCTATAGGACTTGAAGTGTGTTAGTCCCATTACACACACAGAGCTATACTTTGTTCCCAGAAGCACCTATAGGACTTGAAGTGTGTTAGTCCCATCACACACACAGAGCTATATTTTTCTTCCCAGAAGCACCTATAGGACTTGAAGTGTGTTAGTCCCATCACACACACAGAGCTATATTTTGTTCCCAGAAGCACCTATAGGACTTGAAGTGTGTTAGTCCCATCACACACACAGAGCTATATTTTCTTCCCAGAAGCACCTATAGGACTTGAAGTGTGTTAGTCCCATCACACACACAGAGCTATATTTTTCTTCCCAGAAGCACCTATAGGACTTGAAGTGTGTTAGTCCCATCACACACACAGAGCTATATTTTTCTTCCCAGAAGCACCTATAGGACTTGAAGTGTGTTAGTCCCATTACACACACAGAGCTATATTTTCTTCCCAGAAGCACCTATAGGACTTGAAGTGTGTTAGTCCCATCACACACACAGAGCTATATTTTCTTCCCAGAAGCACCTATAGGACTTGAAGTGTGTTAGTCCCATTACACACACAGAGCTATATTTTCTTCCCAGAAGCACCTATAGGACTTGAAGTGTGTTAGTCCCATTACACACACAGAGCTATATTTTCTTCCCAGAAGCACCTATAGGACTTGAAGTGTGTTAGTCCCATTACACACACAGAGCTATATTTTGTTCCCAGAAGCACCTATAGGACTTGAAGTGTGTTAGTCCCATCACACACACACAGAGCTATATTTTGTTCCCAGAAGCACCTATAGGACTTGAAGTGTGTTAGTCCCATTACACACACAGAGCTATATTTTGTTCCCAGAAGCACCTATAGGACTTGAAGTGTGTTAGTCCCATCACACACACAGAGCTATATTTTCTTCCCAGAAGCACCTATAGGACTTGAAGTGTGTTAGTCCCATTACACACACAGAGCTATATTTTCTTCCCAGAAGCACCTATAGGACTTGAAGTGTGTTAGTCCCATTACACACACAGAGCTATATTTTTCTTCCCAGAAGCACCTATAGGACTTGAAGTGTGTTAGTCCCATCACACACACAGAGCTATATTTTGTTCCCAGAAGCACCTATAGGACTTGAAGTGTGTTAGTCCCATTACACACACAGAGCTATATTTTGTTCCCAGAAGCACCTATAGGACTTGAAGTGTGTTAGTCCCATTACACACACAGAGCTATATTTTGTTCCCAGAAGCACCTATAGGACTTGAAGTGTGTTAGTCCCATCACACACACAGAGCTATATTTTCTTCCCAGAAGCACCTATAGGACTTGAAGTGTGTTAGTCCCATCACACACACAGAGCTATATTTTCTTCCCAGAAGCACCTATAGGACTTGAAGTGTGTTAGTCCCATTACACACACAGAGCTATACTTTGTTCCCAGAAGCACCTATAGGACTTGAAGTGTGTTAGTCCCATCACACACACAGAGCTATATTTTCTTTCCCAGAAGCACCTATAGGACTTGAAGTGTGTTAGTCCCATCACACACACAGAGCTATATTTTCTTCCCAGAAGCACCTATAGGACTTGAAGTGTGTTAGTCCCATTACACACACAGAGCTATATTTTCTTCCCAGAAGCACCTATAGGACTTGAAGTGTGTTAGTCCCATCACACACACAGAGCTATATTTTCTTCCCAGAAGCACCTATAGGACTTGAAGTGTGTTAGTCCCATCACACACACAGAGCTATATTTTCTTCCCAGAAGCACCTATAGGACTTGAAGTGTGTTAGTCCCATCACACACACAGAGCTATACTTTGTTCCCAGAAGCACCTATAGGACTTGAAGTGTGTTAGTCCCATCACACACACAGAGCTATATTTTCTTCCCAGAAGCACCTATAGGACTTGAAGTGTGTTAGTGGCATCACACAGAGCTCCTCTATTTTCTTTGCAGAAGCACCCATAGGACTTCTAGTGTGTTAGTGGCATCACACAGAGCTCCTATATTTCTTCTCAGCAGCACCCACAGGACTTCTAGTGTGTTAGTGGCATCACACAGAGCTCCTCTATTTTCTTTGCAGAAGCACCCATAGGACTTCTAGTGTGTTAGTGGCATCACACAGAGCTCCTCTATTTTCTTTGCAGAAGCACCCACAGGACTTCTAGTGTGTTAGTGGCATCACACAGAGCTCCTCTATTTTCTTTGCAGAAGCACCCATAGGACTTCTAGTGTGTTAGTGGCATCACACAGAGCTCCTATATATTCTTCTCAGAAGCACCCACAGGACTTCTAGTGTGTTAGTGGCATCACACAGAGCTCCTCTATTTTCTTTGCAGAAGCACCCATAGGACTTCTAGTGTGTTAGTGGCATCACACAGAGCTCCTCTATTTTCTTTGCAGAAGCACCCATAGGACTTCTAGTGTGTTAGTGGCATCACACAGAGCTCCTATATTTTCTTCTCAGAAGCACCCACAGGACTTCTAGTGTGTTAGTGGCATCACACAGAGCTCCTCTATTTTCTTTGCAGAAGCACCCACAGGACTTCTAGTGTGTTAGTGGCATCACACAGAGCTCCTCTATTTTCTTTGCAGAAGCACCCATAGGACTTCTAGTGTGTTAGTGGCATCACACAGAGCTCCTATATTTTCTTCTCAGCAGCACCCACAGGACTTCTAGTGTGTTAGTGGCATCACACAGAGCTCCTCTATTTTCTTTGCAGAAGCACCTACAGGACTTCTAGTGTGTTAGTGGCATCACACAGAGCTCCTCTAATTTCTTTGCAGAAGCACCCACAGGACTTCTAGTGTGTTAGTGGCATCACACAGAGTCCCTCTATTTTCTTTGCAGAAGCACCCATAGGACTTCTAGTGTGTTAGTGGCATCACACAGAGCTCCTATATATTCTTCTCAGCAGCACCCACAGGACTTCTAGTGTGTTAGTGGCATCACACAGAGCTCCTCTATTTTCTTTGCAGAAGCACCCATAGGACTTCTAGTGTGTTAGTGGCATCACACAGAGCTCCTATATTTTCTTTGCAGAAGCACCCATAGGACTTCTAGTGTGTTAGTGGCATCACACAGAGCTCCTATATTTTCTTCTCAGCAGCACCCACAGGACTTCTAGTGTGTTAGTGGCATCACACAGAGCTCCTATATTTTCTTTGCAGAAGCACCCACAGGACTTCTAGTGTGTTAGTGGCATCACACAGAGCTCCTCTATTTTCTTTGCAGAAGCACCCACAGGACTTCTAGTGTGTTAGTGGCATCACACAGAGCTCCTATATTTTCTTTGCAGAAGCACCTATAGGACTTCTAGTGTGTTAGTGGCATCACACAGAGCTCCTATATTTTCTTCTCAGCAGCACCCACAGGACTACCGACTACAATGGCTGGAAGACCGCCAAGGGGAGGCAGAGCGTGCAGAGCCAAGAACACAGGGCAGGCAGGCTCTGTTTCTAGTGGACGTGGCCGTGGACGTGGACGTGGTCGTGCATCGTCATCAGCACGTGGCCATGGGACACGCGCGTCTTTGTTTTCGGCAGCTGGACATGTGGAGCCGCATCATGCTGAAGGCTTGGTAGAATGGATGACCAAGCCCTCCTCATCCTCCTCATCCTCTCTCACCCAGGCTCAGGGTACTGACAGAGCATCATCAGCCACCCCTTCCCTAGACCCACCATGTCCTCCTGAGGAGTCCCCCGAACTCTTTGAGCACAGTGTTGGGTACATGCTCCAGGAGGATGCCCAACGATTCGAAGGCTCGGATGACGATACCCAGCTTGAGGAATCTGGCAGTACAGTTCCACCAGCTGCAGCTTACTGCCAGGTTTGCTCTAGTGGTGAAGAGGGAGGGGATGATGAGGTCACTGACTCCACGTGGGTGCCTCAAGGGAGAGAGGATGAGGAGGAGGACGAGGAGGAGGAGGATGCGGCGTCACATGTCCAACGAGGCAGGATGCCCCCTGGAGGCCAGGTAGAGGCCAGCACAGCAACTGTACAACACCGCAGAGCTCCGCCTGTGCAGGGCGCTGCCTCTGCACGTTATCAGAAAAGTTCTTTGGTGTGGGCCTTTTTTGAGACGAGTGCAGCAGATCGCACCACTGCTATTTGCAATATTTGTCTCAAGCGTATCTCGCGTGGCCAAAACATCAGCCGCTTGGGCACGACAAGCATGACCAGACATATGGCGACCTGCCATGCAGCTCGTTGGCAGGCACACATAAAAGACCCACACCAAAGAACTAAGCGGACCTCTCCTTGCTCCTCCTCAGCTGGGATCTCCATCCCCACTACACCTTCAGTCCTCTCTGAAAGCTGCTCTGAGAGGACTGAAGGTGTAGAATTCGGTGTGTCACAACCAAGTACTTGCAGTACACCCGACGTCCGAATGCAGCAGGCAAATTTCCCTGCCCCAGCTGCTGGACCGTAGAAAGAAGTACACTCCCAGCCATCCACATGCCCAGCGGTTGAATGCTAGCCTTGCTAAATTGCTAGCACTTCAACTGCTGCCTTTTCAGTTGGTAGACTCGGCCCCCTTCCGTGAGTTTGTTCAATGTGCGGTTCCTCAGTGGCAGGTTCCCAAACGCCACTTTTTCTCGCGGAAGGCGATTCCGTCTCTCTACCCGGCATGTGGAGGGCAATGTCCATGCCTCGCTGGACAGGGCGGTCGGTCAGCGGTAAGGTGCATATTACCGCTGACTCATGGTCCAGCAGGCATGGACAGGGACGGTACCTTTCTTTCACGGCCCATTGGGTCACTCTATTGGCAGCTGGGAGGGATGCAGGACAAGGTGCAGTAGTGTTGGAGGTTGTTCCGCCACCACGCCTCCAAAACGCGACTACTGCTACTGGTTGTGACACACCTCTCTCCTCCACCCCCCCCTCTTCTTCTTCCTCCAGTGCTCTGTCCTTGGAACCAGCGGTGCTCCGTAGGCGTACAAGGGGCTACGCAAGTACGCAGGCAAAAAGATGCCATGCCGTGCTTGCGCTGGTGTGTTTGGGGGACAGGAGCCACACTGGGCCAGAGGTTCTGGCAGCTCTGCAGCAGGGGCAGGCCGAGAGGTGGTTGACGCCACGTCAGCTTAAGCCAGGAATGGTCGTTTCTGACAATGGCACCAACCTCCTCTCCGCCCTGCGACAGGGGCAGCTCACCCATGTGCCCTGCATGGCTCACGTCCTCAACCTGGTGGTGCAGCGGTTCTTGGGCAGGTTCCCAGGCTTACAGGATGTCCTGAGGCAGGCCAGGAAAGTCTGTGTGCATTTCCGCCGATCTTATAATGCCAGTGCTCGGCTGACTGAGCTGCAAAAGGAGCTGAACCTGCCCAAGAACCGCCTAATATCTGACATGCCCACCAGGTGGAACTCAACGTTGGCCATGCTGCAGCGACTGCACACGCAGCAGAGGGCCATCAATGAGTACCTTTGCGACTACGGCACCAGGACAGGGTCAGGGGAGCTTGGTTTTTTTTTCCCCACGTCAGTGGAGCATGATCAGGGATGCATGCACTGTCCTCTCACCATTTGAGGAGGCCACGAGGATGGTGAGCAGTGACAGTGCATGCATCAGTGACACTGTCCCTCTTGTCCACCTGTTGGAGCATACGCTGCGTGGGATAATGGACAGGGCACTTGAGGCAGAACAGAGGCAGGAAGAGGAGGACTTCCTTGCCTCTCAAGGCCCCCTTTATCCGGACAGTGTTCCTTCTGTCCCACCCATCACACAGGAAGAGGATGAGGAGGAGGAGGAGGAGGAGGAGGAGGAGGAGGAGGATTGTGTGAGCATGGAGGTGGAGCCTGGCACTCAGCATCAGCAGCAGCAGTCTTTTAGGGATGATGTACAGTCCCAACAAGCCAGTGGACTTGTACGTGGCTGGGAGGAGGTGGCTGGCGATCATGTCATCCTCAGTGACCCAGAAGACTCCGGACCGAATGCCTCAGCTAACCTACGCTGCATGGCCTCCCTGATCCTGCAAAGCCTGCGGAAGGATCCTCGTGTTCTTCGGATCAAGGAGAGGGACCATTACTGGCTGGCTGGCCACTCTCCTTGATCCGCGGTACAAGGGTAAGGTTGCGGACCTTATCTTGCCGTCGCAGAGGGAGCAGAGGATGAGACATCTCAGGAGGCCTTGCAGAAAGGTCTGTGCAACGCGTTCCCAGAAACTGGGAGGCTACAAACTCCTGGTCCTGGGCGACGAGTTGCTGAGGCTTCGGTCAGTGGCAGAAGGAGCGGTGGGGAAGGTGGACGTCTGACCGATGCGTTCAGACAATTTTTTAGTCCGCAGCCCCAAGGTATGATCGGTTCCAGCAACCATCGCCAGCGTCTGATATACATGGTGCAGGAATACCTTGGGGCAAGGTCAGACTTGGACACCTTTCCCACCGAAAATCCTCTGGCTTACTGGGTCCTGAGGATGGATCACTGGCCAGAGCTTGCACAGTATGCAATTGAGCTACTGGCCTGTCCTGCCTCCAGCGTTCTTTCCGAACGCACATTCAGTGCTGCTGGAGGATTTGTGACTGATCATAGGGTGCGCCTGTCCACCGCCTCGGTTGATCGACTGACATTCATCAAAATGAATCAGTCTTGGATCACCACCAGCTACCAGGCACCTGAGGCGGATATAACCGAATAATTTTTAATGTCACATCCCTTCAAGACTGCCTATGCTGATGCTGAGTGACTGTCCTCTTATGTTCACTGACTATCCTCTTCCTCCTCCTCAATGATCCATGCCACACACCAGTGCCTAAGGCACAATTTTTCAGCCCCTGTTTAACAGGGGCGTGTACTTACAATTTTTTAAAAAAATGCTTCGCAACACGTGACTGCTGTGCTCCAAGTACAGTCTCTGTGAGGGCCGTGTTGCAGTGTTGTGGCACCAGCACCAGTGCCTAAGGCACAATTTTTCAGCCCCTGTTTAACAGGGGCGTGTACTTACAATTTTTAAAAAAA